>JAKUBA010000020.1:0-238116 GCA_030563065.1 Petasospora veronae | reverse complement strand
GTTGTGCGACCTGGGGTTTGGTGAGAATGGGACTTTGGGCTTGGAGCGAGGACACGGGACTTGGACTTCGACTTGGAGGGATGACTTCAGGGAGCACGTCCTCTAGCACGATGATGCTTGACGCTACGGGATGACGGCTGAGGGGTTGCCTCTACTTCCCTTTTGCTTGACTGCGGCTGATGGCGGAGTGTTGTGTGACCTGGAGTTGGGAGACTGAACACGGGACTTGGACTTTTTTCCTGTGGTGCACACTGCCATCTCGACCCATTCACCATGTCTGTCGCCTACGGTCCACATGTCCGTCATGGCACCGTGTTGCAGCTTGGTTTGTCGTACCCACTTGCCTACGGTCCCACATCCGTCATGGCCCATTCCACTTTTTCATCGGACCCACTGTCCTTCACTCGCAACCCATTCCCCATGTCTGTCGTCTACGGTCCACACGTCCGTCATGACATCGTGTTGCAGCGTGGATGATTCAAGCAGGCTGGCCTCTGTGTTGGCCCACTCCAGCATGTCCAAGGTCCCGGCCCGCCATGACATCGGCCTTTTTCGACTTTTGTGCTAGCTGAGGAGGACGATTGCTCACAGGAGAGGTGATCTATTTCATTTTTTTTCCAGTGGTCCATGCGTTTCCAGAGTGGTGACTCTTGTCCGCTCAGCTGTTTGTCCGAGGTCTGGGCCGGCCGGACCGTACCTTTTTTCTTTTGTGCTAGTTGAGGAGGACGATCGTCTACAGGAGAGGTGATCTATTTCATTTTTTTCCCCCGAGTGATCCATGTGTTTTGGGTGTGGTGACTCTTGTCGGTTCCTGTTTGTCCGAGGTCCGGGCCGTCCATGACATTGACCTTTTTTCTTTTGTGCTTGTTGAGGAAGAAGATTGTCTACAGGAGAGGTGATCTATTTCATTTTTTTTCCAGTGATCCATGCGTTTCCAGCATGGTGACTTGTCTGTGGTCCTGCAAGGGTCCTTGTTCTGCGCCTGTTTGATGAGTGATGATCCATGTGTCTCCGTATCCTCGGCCGTCCATGTCCCACTTGCGAGGTAATCCATGCCAATTTTTCCAACCAAGAGCCGTAGCCTGTGAATATATACGTCTTTAGCGTTCTTTCGAGCCCATAAGATCCATGTTTTAGGGTGGTGGTGGTGCTGTGCTTCCATCAACACGCGAAATCTGGTGGACAACCCCTTGCAAAGAGACCTCGCGGCCAAAACCAACAACTCCGAGGCGATCGTTGAGCGGGTTCCCGTGGGAATACCGGACTTCTGATTGAAGGTTAGTAGTGTAACATGGTGCCAAAGTATTGGATGCCGGCCAATATCTCAGCTCCACGCAGCCGCATATATAACATCCTCGAGATCCCGCTTAGAACCGTGCATGGGCCGGGGAATCCTGTATATTCCATTGAATTTTTGATATAATTAGCAAATATTAAAGAGGGCAGTGGTTCTTAAAGGCCAACAATATGATGTGTGTCTTTAATGTGCAATTCAGACAAAGAAATTAATCTTGAAATTGAATATTCACCCAAACTCGGAGTCAAACTTCTACAAAATTAAACTCGTTCACTAAGGGCTTCTTAGATTATTTTTTTGACATGAATTTAATACCACTCAGATCTACCGGTAAGAGGGCATGTTGCTGTAGAAGGTATTCGGCTACTGATTTGTTATGATAAATGGAAGAAAAGTAGCTTTCGCAGTATTTTAAATGCGGTTCAAACATATATTTGGTGTCCGGGTGTATATGATGATGTGCGGGTGTTTTGATGGTGTTTGGATGCAGGTTACGTACGTACAGCTTGCAACTAGGTTATCCGCAGTTTGTTGGCCGATCAAGAAACACAATCCGAGCTTCCACCCAGTAATATAGAAGATCGAGGCACTTATACGTCGGACATTGAAAGTTTTCAGACATGTAACTTGTTCATACCATTAGCGATTTGAGATGTGGTGAGCAGACAATAGTCCGTTGCTTCGTACCGCTCGTAAGAGCAGCAACGACTTCCCTCTCTGTTGGCATATTCTTTGAGCGAACCAAAGACACAACAGCAAAATTTGCTTCTCTGCCTCTGAAGTTGTCCAGTGTTTGGAATTCTGGACAAAGATTGAGTTTGGAATTAAAGACTTCGCTCAAGAGGACACACTGGCTCTCGTATGGGGTAAGAACGATGACATCTGAAACACCACATCCCGACTCCAACAACTGAGCAACGATATCGACAGCTGCTTCAGCCTCGGCAACATTCTGGTAAAATCCAACTTGGTTCTCAGTTTCATTACCGTCAACAATCTTGAAGTTTGTGATGCTCTCTGATGTAGCACTGATGTTGCTGGATGCCTGTAGGTTTGGATAGTACTTCTTCAAAAGTTTCACCACTGTAGAGTCCTTATTGAAGACAGTAGAGAGAATGTTCAAACAAGCAGATGAAGACAGAAGCAACTCAAAGAGATTTCTTGATAGCTTCGTGTGTTGTGCAAGATCTGCGTTGAAAACCACAGGACCGAGATCCTTTGGATCACCAAGAAGAGTAAGTCTCTTTGTATTAGTTGAACCAGTCGGATTGCAGAAGAAAGGATACAACGTCTCAAAGCTGTTCATCTGGGAGGATTCAAGAACAATGATGTTGTGAAAGGTGATGTTGAAGCCTTTCAATTTTTGAAGGTCCGTAAAGAGTTGGTCAACAGTAGAACCAATGACAGATCCCTGTGTAGAGATCAGGTAGTCCACTCTTGAATCAGGTGTTGGAAGAAATGCGAGAGGCCCGAGTCGAGATATTTCATCAAACATGGAACAGATGTTGGAGTAGTGATTGAGAACGACATTAAACGAATCAGTAACGGATCCAGGCACAGGGAACTCAAGTAGTCCATACTTCAGGAAGGGATATTGACTCGTCACAAACTCACTTGTCTTGGTTTCCTTGAAGTCATTCAAGAATTTGGCCCAAATCTTTTCAATATGGTACTTGCAGAAATTTCCAGCGGTACCAGAGTCGTTACCCCATGCTCCATCATCATCAATGCTTGTGGCAAGTTCATCAACTTGAGCAAGAAGACGACCAAGCTTCGCGAGTGCCTTCTCTGTAGCACCAGTCATGTATGAGGAGTCAGAAAGATTGACAACGAAATGGCCACTCGTCTCAATCTTCTGCAAGACCGAGTGTAATGTACCTGAGTTCTTCGTCACAACCAAGTTTCTTTGATCCGGGAAGTTCTTGAGAGAAAGCTCAACCATCTTGGAGACAAGTGTTCTTTTACCTGTAGCGGAAGCACCACAGACACAAGTCAACCCCTGTTTCAATGAGCTGATAAGCGCCTTCACCTGAGCAGAAGTCAACTCCGAAAGATCAACAGAGTCATCACTAGCGGACTCAGAAAGCCTCACAGTTTCAGCATCAAACTCCAAGTCAAAAGCACCAGTAGAAGGACCATCAGTGCTATCTTGATCAACGCGTCTCTTCTTAGTTTCCTTCTCCTGAACAACTTCAAACTCAGACAGAGATTCTTTCAAGACGTCAAGAGAAACGTTTCCAAGAGATGTGAACCTGCTTTGATCAAGCTTGTGCCAGTCACCAGCGTTGACATCACCATGTAGCGCGAAACTGGAAATCCATTCAGGAAGAACATCTTGATTCAAGTCAATGATGCGTTCAATGGAATCCAACCGCCTCTTGTATCCTTTAAGCCTTGGTGGAAGCTTTATCAGAAGGTTGAAATTTGTGTGAGTCTCAGAGGCGAGGTCGGCACTGGAGTCGAAAAGAGTAGGGTCAAGGGAAATTTCGAGTGTGAAACTCTTGCTCCTATTATCCTTCTTGTTTGTTCCATTGTTTCCCTTCAAGGAAGTGATGACACCTGATCGAAGTGATCTGAGACCATCTTTGAGCAAGGGGTCGTCAGACTTTGGCGCCTTCTCACCAACTCTGGCAAAGAGCACAACATCACCCACCTCCAGGGAGTTCCACTCTGGAATTGAGACATGCGGAGAAGAAAGGTGTTCAACCTTGACAGAAGTGTTATAACTCTCCCCCTGAGATACTGCAAACAACTTGTGCTTGGTGACTTTTAGACCGTCAATAACAATGGCATGACGACTTGAGCCAGTGAGCTTGGTCTGATTATTGTGCATCTTGAAGCGTGGAAGAGTCTTGGAAACATGATGGAAGATAGCTGTGAATACGTCTGCTCTGATGACCTTATACGTGCGAATGAGTAAGTCTGAAAGGCATAAGTACTGAGGTCCAAGAGTGGGGAGTGCTGTGAGTGGTAGGCTCAATGAGTTGGAAATGTCTTTCTCAGTTGGCAAGGGTGAGATGCTTGAGAGAATCTGAGATGGGTCAAGAGGGATAGAGAGCTTTGAAATGATCAGATCGAGTTTTGTAGAATTGTCCAAGTCGAAGCGGTTGGTGGAAATGTTGAGCGCGTGGAGTAACACATCGAGCGCAGATGTATCCAGTTTGGAGAGCTCTTTCTTCGTCAAGGACAGATCTGAATGAAGAGATGATTTGTTGAGAATGAGATCACCTACCACATCTTTGAAGTTCGAGTAGATCGTGGACTGTAGTAGAGTTTCAGTTGCAGTGAACTGCTCCTTCAGGTCATTAGCCGTCTTCAGTTCACCAGAGAACTCATCAATCGGTAAAGTCAGATAATACTCCAGAAGGCCAACATGAGACAAGAATTGGGGGATGTGGTTCGGTCTGGACTTGGAAAGAAACACCACATTGGACTGATCGATGACGAGCTTGAGGTACCGTCTTGTTGTTAGCACCGAGAGAACGAGGGACAAGAAAACAATGATCTCCGTGCCGAGATCCAGAAGATCAGAAGCATCGAGGCGTATGAGATCGAAGCAGAACGTTCTGGTGATAGAAGAAAGCTTCATATGTGATGACTTCTCCTTGGCTGGTAGTGTTTGAAGCTTATTCACTGCTGTATGGTATTCTTCTTCAAGACCATTATGCGTAGGTTTGAATTCGAGCTCTGACCACGATAAGATGGAGTAGATTGGAGCAATGCTGCACCTTATCACGTCTTCTGATGAGGACTTGACAAGTGATGAGAGAGTCTTGATAACGAGTACCTTGTGTTGTGATTTGGTATTCTTTCTCTCATAGATCTGGACCAGTCGTGTGAGCAGAGAAGTCAGGGATTCTGATGATTGGACCACCAGAGGCACACCAGAGAGTTCACAAGCAGATAAGGCTGCACCAATAAGAAGGACATGGTTATCTGTACTTCCGTCTGAGAAGTTCTTCCATAGGAACTCCGAGAGTATGGCATGTGAACCAAGCGATGATATGTCTTGTTGTGGTGCATCGAGGACGGTCTGGAGTAGACTATCAACGAGCTTTGGTGTTAGCTTGGCCCATGCTCCCTTCTTTGTTCGCGTGAGAGTGTTGAGTGTGTGTTCGAAGCTGACCATTGTGGCCTATTAAATGAGAGTTGAGGTGGTATTTTAAGTGGTTCAAAGAGAGAGAAAGAGTGCTCAAGCGCAGGTCAATGAACATTTGTAGTGTAGTTCCGAGGGCATTTCTTGATCACGTGCAAACACACGTGAGCTTCCCACCTCGGAACTATCCCCCAGCCCGTACGAAAATTTTCTTGGTGTCCCCCTCAGGATGTGAAAAAAAAGTGTCAAGCGCACAGAGCTCATCGCCAACGTCTTAGAGAAGCCAGAAGAGACTCAACGCAAGTGACCCTCCACTTCTCAAACAAAACACTCAGCACACAGAAATGAACAGAGGAGGCTCCAGAGGCGGATTCCGCGGTGGCCGTGGCGGCTTCGGCGGCGGTCGTGGTGGCTTCGGCAGACCATCAGGCCCAGTTGGCCCACCAGACAGTGTCCTTGAGATGGGTGCCTTTTTGCACGCCGTTGAGGGTGACATCTTCTGTCGTTCGATCAACACCAAGGTCCCATACTTCAACGCTCCAATATTCCTCGAGAACAAGACACAAATCGGAAAGGTTGACGAGATTCTCGGACCATTGAACGAGGTGTTCTTCACAATCAAGCCTTCTGAAGGTGTCCAGGCCACAAGTTTCAAGGCCGGTGACAAGTTCTTCATTGCCCCAGACAAACTCCTCCCATTGGAGAGATTCCTTCCAAAGCCAAAGGTTGCTGGTCCAAAGCCAGCCAAGAAGAAGAGCTCTCGTGGTGGTGCCGGCGGTGCCCGTGGTGGCTTCGGTGGTAGAGGTGGTTCCCGTGGTGGCTTCGGTGGCTCCCGTGGTGGCTTCAGTGCCCGTGGTGGCTCCAGAGGTGGCTTCGGTGGTAGAGGTGGATCTCGTGGTGGATTCAGCGGTGGTTCCCGTGGTGGATTCAACGGTGGTTCCCGTGGTGGTTTCGGTGGTAGAGGTGGTTCCCGTGGTGGCCGTTTCTAAGATTCTGACGAACCTTTCTATTATGCCTGCATTCTCTTCCTTCGTGTGTTACTGCTAACGTGTACATTATTATTAATCATCATTTTCTATACCGTTAAAACAGATCTTTGGTAGAAAGTACTAGCTATTGACAACATGGGTGATAAGTACTTTCACTTGAGCTTTTGTGCCTTTACCCCAGGAACAAGACCACAAGCTTCAAAGATGGAGTGTCTCAATTCTCCGAACCCCTGCCGCTTTGGAGACTTTCGACTTGTCTCTGAGCTTGTGAAGATGATTGTAGGCTCAGATGGTAGCGAGAGAACCTCGCTCTCCTTGAGATGCTTCTCAACAACGCTCGTCTTCATCAACTGGTCCACTTTGGTGAAGACGATCTCAAATGGTACTCCAGACTCCACGAGGATGTCAATGATCGTGAAATCATCCTGACTGAAACCTTCTTTCGAACCAATGAGGAGATAGACACGACGAAGCTCTTTTCTTCTGCGGAGGTACTCCATCACTTGCTTACCTTGTTCTGGCTTTCCTCTGACACCGTATCCTGGGGTATCAATGAGCTTGAACCTGTTACCCAGGTTGAAACAGTTCATAGTCTGTGTGAATCCAGCTTTCTTGGAAGCAAATGCAAACTCAAGGCTCTCCTTCTGGTTGGAGTGTGTCAATAATCCGTTCAATAAGGAGGACTTACCGACATTGCACTTCCCAAGGAACACCACTTCTGGAAGACCAACACTCTTGGAGGACGCATGTGTCTTTGGTTTGGGTGTACTGTGTGTCTCTTCAACCTCCAGATCACTTTTGGAGTTGAGCTTCTCTTCTTCTTCTTGTCTCAATTTCTCACCCGGGATATCCAGGAAGTTCGCAGTAGTCCATTCAAGCTTCACTTGGGTCTGGTGGAAGAACCCATTGATCTCTGCGAGCTCTCCAACGCTTGGTGCCTGCTTGAACTGACTTCTGTACTTGTTGTTGAGATGATCAGCTGGAGGAAGTCTGACTTTCTTCTTCTTTTGGATTGGCGATTGACTTGGTTTGGTTATGGATCTGAGAGCTTCTGAAGCCCTGAGTGCATCGTCCTTGTCCTTCTTGACCTCCTCTATTGATGCCCTCAAGAGCGCCATCATGTCCTTCCGAGTCGTCCGTGTTGAGTGAAAGGATCGTACAAGTGATTGGTGAAACATAATGTGAGTGAAAATGCTGATTTAGGCACTATTAGTAACTAGAAAAGCAGGAAGAGAGAGACGAAGAAGTATGAGAGATCTTGAGGGAGGTGGAATTCCGAGGGCAAAACACACCGGAAATAACAGCATCTCTCTTCTCCGCCGGGTCTCTCCATCTCTACTAATAACCTCAAGCTCAAGGGCTTGTCAACAAAACAAGGCACAATCAAGCCATCAGCGGTTGCACACTTACACAGACAACATGGAACTTCCCAAGGGCCCGGCCAGCATGGCTACGAGACGTCCGGCACAGAAGCGTCCACACACAGACAACGGCCCATCAACAACATCAGAGAGCACACATACAGCACCAACACCAGGACCACCTCCAAAAACTCCGGACAATCGCTCATCAACCCCAACTGGATCACTGGTATCTACAATTCAGATCGCCAGACCATTCCTGACCAACAACCAGCTCCGGGCGAGTCAGAAGCCACACATTGAGAACCGTCAGGTGTATGACCAGCGACGCACCCAGATGTTTGGCTACCTGATGAAGATATGCCATGCCCTCAAGTTCCCAGTGCGTGGTTTGGAGACAGCAATGATCTACTACCAGCGCTTCTATCTGCACAACAAGTTTGACAACCTGAACTACTACGACGTGGCACTGACTGCGCTATTTGTGGCGACGAAGAATGAGGACACGGTGAAGAAGCTCAGAGACATCATCGTCGTGGCGGCACAGCTCAGAAACTCACAGCTGACACCAGATCAAATTGATAACTACCGCAAGAAGTTGATGAATGTTGAGTTCAAGATGCTGGAGACGATTTCTTTCGACTTTAGAGTGTTCCACGTTGAGGAGTTCATCGTCAAGCTCGGCAAGGCACTCAAGATTCCACAGGACATCTGCTACTTGGCCTGGCTCATTGCATACGACTCGTTCCAGACTGAAGTGGCTCTCAAGGTTCCTGCCCATGCTATTGCCTTCGCTGTGCTTAACATTTCCTGTATCATCAACAAGCAGATGCTCCATGTGTTGTACAAGGACTTCCAGTGTTCACACTTTTCCATCAACGAGACCATGATTGACATTCTGGACTTCTACAACAAGTCTTTCAACACCACATTACTGTCTACAGAGCGTCCAGAGTTGAAGGAAGCTTTCTTCGATATCAAGCTGGGGATGAAGGACACGCGTGTGATGTCAGAGGCCACCAAAGTGCAGATTGAGAATGACGAGTACTTCAAGGAGAGAGACTTCACTGTTGGAGAGAGAAGATACATGCTGAGCAACCAGAGAAAGAGACTGTATGCTGAGTTGGATAGAAAGTGATTGATGCATGTATTTCGTAATAGATGGAGATTGGTGTAGTTAATGTCTTGATAGATCGAGGTATCTGTTTTTGCGTAGAGGGTCTGCCTCGATGAGCTTCACGAGACAGTCTTGGACCTCTGGGTTCTGCCCTTCCTGAAGTATACCTGAAATGATGTTTTCAATAACCACGATCGTCTTGAGACACCAGTTATTGTCCTTACCATTGTCATCCTTCTCCAACTCGTTCAGTTCTTTGATATTGGCCAACTCAGCCCTGAGAATGGAGAGGTATTCTTCCTGTGGGATATTCCGCACAAAAAGGTCGTCTGAAAGCAGCCAACGTAAGTAGATAAAAACAGACTGGTCTTCTGGGTCTGTGTACATGGCGTTCTTCAAATAGTTCAGTTCATTCTTCAGGAACTCGAGCTCCGAGTGGAACTGCTCAGTCGGTTTGAGTTCAAACAGCTTTGGTATCAGTTTCGTTCTGCTGTGCCATGCTGAGAAGTTCGAGAAGTTGCTGTTGATCTTCTCTGTAGTGAAATTGAACTCCTCGAGTGCCAGACTCTTACCAGTGGCCTCCTCAATCTTGGCGACGATGAACCTTCTGTACGTCCACCCGTGGAAGTTGCGGGCATCAAGTGTCAAGATCTTCGCCACAAGTCCCATCTCTGCCTCCCAGTTGACACTTGGATGGTTCTCAAGCACCCAGACACGGTGGTTCCAGATCCAGTAGACTTTTGGGAACTGCCTGAACTTGAGCATGTTGAACACGAGCTCGTCGTTGAAGAGCTTGGTGAGCTGTTCGGGCGAAAGCGTCTTGACGTAGTGGTTAGCGATGATGTCTCGTCTGTAGTTCCACACGGTGTAAAACTCCGGGTTCACGTCCAAAATATCTCCTGTAAGCTTGAATGCCGAGTCATTGTACACTTTGTTCTGCTTCTTGAGGAGCACCGAGGCCGTCAGCAGCTTGTAGTTCTTGATGTTGGACGCCTCCCGCTCGAGCTTCTGGCGGCGCGCTTCTTCGCTAAGGTGGAATCTTTTGACGCCGTGCTGTTCTTCCTGTTAGTCACAAGGCCTAAGAGTAACAAACTCCTTCAATAACTCACCATTTTGCCCTGTTTATTGAGGGACCTAGAACACTTCAATAGCCGCCGCCACTGGGGCCTTTTGCCGCCCGCGATCTCAAGACCGAAAAGTAAACAAACCCCGATACACCTTCCATCAACACCAACAATACACCAGGAAGCACCTATCAATCACAATGAGTGAAGCCCCTACACACTCCAGCCTTGCCCTCCGTGGATCAGCAAGAACTGTGGCCGAGTACTTCGAGTACGCCATCAACTCCATCCTCTACCAGCGCGGCATCTACCCGCCGGAGGACTTCCACATTGTGCGCAAGTACGGTATCAGCTTGCTCGTGTCCGCTGACGAAGACGTCAAGGCATACATCCGCAAGATCCTCTCACAGCTCCACCGCTGGGTCGTACAAGACAAAGTTTCTCGTCTCGTGCTTGCCATCATCTCAAAGGAGAGCGCCGAAGTGACAGAGCGCTGGCAGTTTGACCTCCAGGTGTACGACGACGAGAGCTCACACAAAGCTGAGGATGTCCCATTGGATATCGGAAGCAAGACGGAAGAACAGATGCAGAAGGAGATCCAGGCTACGATCCGCCAGATCACGGCGAGTGTGACGTTCCTTCCTGCGCTGGAGACGGGCGACTACACCTTCAACGTGTTGGTGTATGCTGATGCGAACGCCAAGGTGCCGAGTGAGTGGATTGACTCAGACTCGAAGGAGATTCAGAATGCAGAGAAGGTCAAGTTTAGAAGCTTCTCGACCAACTCGCACAAGGTTGACACGCTCGTGAGTTACAAGTTGGACAACTGATACGGTGTTTAGCTGGCCTAATAATCATTGCATAATATCTACAAGCTCACACTAGTACAATTGAAACGTAACCTTTATTCTTGGATAAAAGATGCTGATGAAGGGGTGAATGTCCCTTCAGTTTTGGTATCACCTCGTCTCTCTCAAAGTTGTATATGTATTGCGTGCATATCAAGAGCACACAAAAACGATGCGAAAGCAAAAGAAGCTGAAAAACAACAACACAAATCGGGGAATTGTAAATACAAAACAGTGAACTGAAGCGACAATGGAAGAGGGAGGGAAGAAGTGGATGGGATTAGGGTGTGTATCCTTTTAGTATGTTGAGCTGAGAAACAGATCAGAGCTCATCGTGGTCGAAGTAGTCATCGTCATCGTCCTCATCCTCATCAGACTCACCGGCGGCAGCACCGTAGACCTTCTGGGTGATTGGGTGAGCAACCTTGGACAAAGCCTCGTACTTGTCGTCAAAGTCCTCAGCAGTAGTGGACTCATCGACATCCTCGAGCCACTCGAGAACGTCAGCGACGGCATCGGACAAAGTCTCCTTGTCATCCTCATCAATCTTACCACCAAGACCACTCTCATCAGAGACCTGGTTCTTCAAGGTGTGAGCAAAGTTCTCCAACTTGACTCTAGCCTCAATCTTGTCCTTAGCGGCCTGGTCCTGGGAAGCGTACTTCTCAGCCTCGTCAACCATACGGTCAATCTCCTCCTGGGACAATCTACCACGCTCGTTCTTGATGGTGATAGACTCGACAGTACCGGTTCCCTTGTCAGCAGCGGAAACGGTGATCAAACCGTTAGCGTCCAAGCCGAATGTAACCTCAATCTGTGGAACACCTCTTGGTGCTGGTGGGATGTTGGTCAACTCGAACTTACCGAGCAAGTTGTTGTCCTTAGCCAAGGCTCTCTCACCCTCGTAAACCTGGATGAGGACAGTTGGCTGGTTGTCAACGGCAGTAGAGAAGATCTGGGACTTCTTGGTTGGAATTGGGGTGTTTCTCTTGATCAAAGCGGTCATGACACCACCAGAGGTCTCAATTCCGAGAGTCAATGGACAGACATCCAAAAGGACAATGTCATCAACAGTCTCCTCACCGGACAAAACACCAGCCTGAACGGCAGCACCAAAGGCAACGGCCTCATCTGGGTTGATGGACTTGGAAACCTTCTTACCGTCAAAGTAAGACTCCAACAACTCCTGAATCTTTGGAATTCTGGTAGAACCACCAACAAGGACGACATCGTCAATCTCGGTCTTCTTCATACCAGCATCCTTCAAAACCTGCTCAACTGGCTTCAAGGTCTTCTTGAACAACTCAATGTTCAACTCCTCGAACTTGGCTCTGGTCAAGGTCTCGGAGAAGTCAATACCGTCAACAAAGGAGTCAATCTCAATTCTGGTGGAGATCTGGGAGGACAAGGTTCTCTTGGCCTTCTCAACCTCTCTCTTGAGCTTGGAAATGGCCTTCTGGTTCTCAGTGATGTCAATGCCGTGCTTCTTCTTGAAGACCTTCATCAAGTGACGAACAACTCTGAAGTCAAAGTCCTCACCACCCAAGTGGGTGTCACCAGAAGTGGCCAGAACCTCAAAGACACCGCTCTCAATAGACAAGAGAGAGACATCGAATGTACCACCACCCAAGTCGTAAACAATGATCTGGTGCTCACCCTCGCCCTTGTCCATACCGTAGGCAATGGCAGCAGCGGTTGGCTCGTTGACGATTCTGAGAACGTTCAAACCGGCAATGGTACCGGCATCCTTGGTGGCCTGCTTTTGAGCATCGTTGAAGTAAGCTGGGACAGTGACAACGGCATGAGTGACCTTGGTACCCAAGTAGTCCTCGGCGATGCTCTTCATCTTACCCAAGATCATGGCGGAGATTTCCTCTGGGGTGAAAGTCTTCTCCTCGCCCAAGTACTGGACCTGGACGGCTGGCTGACCGTTTCTGTTGACAATGGTGTATGGCAAGTGCTTGGACTCCTTCTGGACGACCTTGTCGGAGTACTTGAGTCCAATCAATCTCTTGATGTCGAAGATGGTGTTGTGTGGGTTGGAGGCGGCCTGGTTCTTGGCGGCATCACCGATCAATCTCTCCTCATCGGTGAAGGCAACGTAGGAAGGTGTGATTCTGTTACCCTGCTCGTTGGCGAGGATCTCGGTCTTACCGTTCTTCATGACAGCGACACAGGAGTAGGTGGTACCCAAGTCGATACCGATGACGGTACCGTAGTTCTCGGTGTCATTGTCCACGGCGGCAAGCGCAAAGGACTTCTGGGAGAAGAGCGGTGCGAGGACGAGAAGCAACGTCCAGAAGAGCACTGGAAGAGCGTATCTGTTCTTCATGGCGGAAGGCGTGGTTGTGTCTGTGTGGGGGCGGCTTGGGAGTGTGAGGTGTTTGGTGGACGAGAGAGCGATGGGCGCGCGCGTTCTCTTTATACGGGCGCGACGAAGAAGACACGCTGGCGGAAGAAAACGGTGGAAAGTTCTGGTGGCGAGCGGAAATGGCGTTCCGAGGAATATCTAGTCACGTGTTGGGGGAAAACAGTACCTCGGAGTTCATGCTCATCTCCGGTAGCGGGCAACACAAGGGCCTTCTCTACTCTCATCTTGGGTGGCAAAAGGGTGGCAAAAGAGTGGCAAAGGCGGTCAATCAAAGATGGAGGAGCACCAGAAGTTCATGCGATATGCACTGCGGCTTGCAAACAGCGCACTGCACTCAGGAGAAGTCCCTGTGGCGTGTGTGTTTGTGTACCAGGGTCAGATCATCAGTTATGGCTCCAACAACACCAACGACTCTCTCAGCGGTATCACCCACGCTGAGTTCAGAGGAATCAACACGATCTTGAGCAAAGTCAAGGCATGTGAGAACTGGGAGGGCGTTTTCGAGAGCCCGTCTGATATCTTCAAAGAGGTGGACCTCTATGTGACTGTCGAGCCCTGTGTGATGTGCGCCAGTGCCCTCAAGCAGATCGGGGTGAGGAACGTCTACTTCGGCTGTGGCAACGAGAGGTTCGGTGGAAATGGATCAGTGCTGAAGGTGAATACGGACAGAACGACACCAGAGAACAACTACAGGTCGTGTCCGGGTATTCTGAGACGAGAAGCAGTGCTGCTACTGCGAGACTTCTACACACATGAGAACACCAAGGCACCTGAGCCACGCAACAAGAAGAACAGAAACTTGAACTTGGAGACGTTCCCTGAACTCGTATGGAAGAGTTATCTGTCCAAAGAGGAGTTTGTGGAGCTGTTTGGTGCCGACAAGACTACGTGCTATGACTCAAACAGCGATGTGTTTGAAGATGTGGATTGGTCCATCATGGATGCCGCCAACACTGACATCACGGATATCGAGGCGTTTGCACAAGCACCACTCCACCTGGACGTTACGAACAAGAAGCGAAGACTAACATAATGAACAAAAAAGAACTGAATTTCGTATAACATATAATGGAATCACTGTTTCAACTCCTGCTCGATTTGCGTCCACTTATCGATAAGCCCCTTGTAGAATGTGATGTTACTGTCGGCGAGATCACCCAGCGTGCTCTTGAGTTCAAGAGCCTTGATGTTCTCAAAGTACTGGATCTCCAGCAGTGTCTGCTTCTCGAACTGTTCGCACACACCCTTGACCTTCTCCGACTCTCTTGTGAGTGACTCAGCACGGTGCTCCAGCTTCGTGAGACGCTCCCGGCGTGCTTGGTCGTGGTTGACACCACGAAGCTCTTCAAACTTGTTGGTGAAGAAGTTGGATCCACCACCGCTATTCAGCGTCTGAATCTCTGTGTTCGTCTTCTGCAAGTACTCTGTGAGCTCATCGTAGTCAATCTGCTTCTGATCCTTGAGCTTGAGAAGACTCTTGATGGAGGTGATATAGTGCTCGAGATCCTTCAGCGAGATGATGTACTCGCTGTCCAAGAATGTCTTCAGGTTCTGGAATCCCAAACTGAGGTCGTTCAAGCCTTCAGAGAACTTGACGAACGGCACCTCCAGCTCAGGCTCCAACTCCGCCAGCTTCTTCATCTGCAGAGAGAAGTCAAAGTAGTCCTGTTCCAAGTCTGCGTACCTCTTGAGGATCTTTCCAAACACACGGTCAATCTTTGTGATGTTCTCATCCAGCTTGTCCGAGCGCTCCTTGATGTCCGCGAACTCTTTGCTCTGGACACTGGCATGCTTGAAGGCATTGATGAACACATCAGCCACGCCATCCGCGGCACTGCCAACGTCTGTGGACACCTTCGTCTTCAAATGTGCTCTGTATGAGTTCCATTCAGTAGTCTCCAAGAACAGATGGTAGATCTTGGCCCGCTTAAGCACAGGGTGCAGCGAGAGTCTCTTGAGGAACCGCGTGAGACTCGAGGTTCTCTTGAGTGTGAACTCAGGGCTGAACCGGTCGCCCTTGAGATACTCCAGCCTCTGCTTATCTGGGAGGGGAGGAACAGCACATGCTGGGTAGTCGTTCAGGAGGACCTGGAAGAGGAAGTAGAAGTCAGAGAAGCGACGGCGTACGATGAATTTGGACTTCTGGAACACTGGGTTGTTGCTCTCCGTCTCAATCTGGTATGAGATGAAGGAGTTCTGGCCCTCAGT
The DNA here is from genome assembly GCA_030563065.1 of Petasospora veronae. NCBI lineage: Eukaryota > Fungi > Ascomycota > Saccharomycetes > Phaffomycetales > Wickerhamomycetaceae > Petasospora > Petasospora veronae. The sequence goes on along the minus strand of JAKUBA010000020.1, from coordinate 222,765 downwards.
CTCTTTCAAAGGGGACGAGACTTTCGAGTTGATGAATATTGCTTCGGTTGACTTGGTGTCGTTCAAAGAGAGCTGTGCGGTGCCCGTGGCAATGGTGTCTTCGTGGCTGGCGTCATGGTTATCGTGCGCCTTCTCAGGGGTGGCGGGGGCGTCTTGCGGCTGGAATGCGGTCTGTTGAAGGACAGGAGAGTCGCCAATGGGCTCGTCTGTGAACTCGTCGCTCATTCTGTGGGGTTTCTCGCTGAGCTGGGCTGTTTGTGGCAGGGTTTGGCGGAGTTTTCGGTGCTGGTGAGTGTGGATTTGAAGGAGCTGGTGGCTTGTTGATGGGAGATGAGAGCGGGCCTGTGCGGGAATTCCGGGGGCACCGGATATTGGGAGCCAATGTCACTTTCCAAAATCTCCTGAATGCGTCTTTCAGGTCCAATTTCGAGTAAAACTTGTAAGAAGCGACCTTGGCCACCAACAGAGGTATAGACCTGGTAGCGCACTGTGAGTACACCAGAGAACGGTTGATCCTCCGAAGCTCCACCGAGCAAAGAACAGGGACGAGGTGTCTCTTGAGCGCCTGTTCTTGCAGCGTTAACTAACTTCCGATGCCGGTTCCATCTCAGAAAGTGATGAAAGGTATCTTTCCTGTCATGGCTTTGTTCGAATGAGTCCCCCTGTCGAGATAAAAGGCCGACTTGGTCCTTTTATCTCAGTTCTTGAGCTGGACATATTGGTCAAGCAGATCAACAGTCGCTGGCCAGAACAGGCGTATGAGGGCTTGAGCCAACATCTAGTGTCTGGTATGTCGCTTGGTCATACTTCTATCGAGTACAACCGGACTACTGGACACACAGAATACACAATTTCCTATTCACAACCAAACTATAGCCCAAACACCACATTCTCCTCATCAAAATCCATCTTGAATATACTAGCCACGACCCACTCCCACCCGACGATCTTTCCATTCACTCCACTCTCCTTCAGCAGCTCTTTGAACCTGTCATTGATCCCATTCTCGGAGGATACCAGCACAATGGTCCCATCCGCAGACGGCTTGAGCGCCTTGATCGTCTTCATCTCCTTGATTGTCTTGACCACACGCACCTCTTTGCATCCATGTGCCTTGAGGATCTTCTGGGCCGTGCTTGCTCCGCCTGGAATCTTGGGCGTGATGTTGAACACCATACCATGGAAGAGACGATCATCATTGGCAATCCTCTCACGCGATTTCTGGATCAGCTTGCTCAGTGGGAGAGATGTCAGTGCCTTGACAGACTTTGGATCAATCTTGTCAATAGAGTAGTCATCCACTGCTGGGAGAGCGTCCTGTGATGTTGGGTTGGCCTTGAACTCCTTCAATACATCAAGGAGGAAGTCAGGGGAGATGATGTGCTCAAGCTCGTAACTCAAACCGGTAAGGAACTTCTCGGTTCTCATCAGCTTTGGAGCAACAATAGCGTTTGTGCCATCAACAAGCTCTTTGGTGACAGTGATTCCCAGGTTCTGGAGTACCTGAGTGTCAACTCTAGAGAACTTCAGGTCACATCCAGTGGCAACTGCATTGATGTGGTATGGCGTAACAGGCACTGATGGCTCCTTCTTCACCTTCTTGATCTTTGGTGATACCTCATCCTCAATCTTCTTACCACCCTTCTTCGTCTTTGCTGGCGTCTCCGGTTCCACAGACATAGACTTCTTAGCCTCCTTGACCAACAACTCCTCCTCTCTCTTTCTCTTGCGTTCTTCGATTTCTTCTGGTAGCAGTGGTGCATCCTTGCTGTGTGTCTTCTGTTGTTTTTGGAAGTAGTTCAACTGTTCCATATCTTCATGTAACTTCTGAGCGGCCTTGTCCTTGGCCTTGCGTCCACCTGTCAGACGGTGCGGAATCTCAGTGAGCCCAAGACCCTTGAGCGCTGATGTCGGCTTGAGAGGAGTTGTACCAGCCTTCTGGGGCGTGACAACTTTTGCAGTGTGCGTTGGGACCTTGGCTGGGACAATAGGCGAGTCCTGTGGATGTGTGTTCTCCTTGTCACTCTCATGGTTATCAACTGGTTGTATGTCATCATCACTCTCGTTGCTCTCTTCACTCTGGTTCTCATTATCAATCTCGAATTGGGAGACCACATCGATAGTCTCAGCCATGACTGGTCCCGTGAGCTCAACAGCCGACTCTGATGTACCAATTGTCTTCTCGCCGGCAATGCTTGGGATAATACCACCATCATCTTCCGAGTCCTCAATGAAGTGGGACACGCCTTCCGTGTAGCCATCCTCATAGAACTTCTTGAGAACCTCAATGTCCAACGGTGTCTCACCAACAATATCAGTGAGTTTGACACGGTCACTCAAAGACGAAGCGTATCTTGGATGGTTGTATGGCTGTATCTTCCAGTTCGAGTAGCACTCCTCCAGCCAAATGTGGTTGACCACCTTCAAGTTCCACTTCAAAGCAGCCTCATGCTTCTTTCCAGAAGGCGTGCTTGAAACCAAATGCGTGTTGCTTGGCTTCAGACTGGTAGTGAACTGGGCACCGAGTGCTTCGACAAGGTTGCGGATGTAAAACCGGGCGTCTCCGGTGTAGTTTGTGGCTGAGATCAGGAACTCGTTCATCTCTGGCATGCCTCCACGGACGTATGGGTGGTGTAAAAGCTTTCTGTATGGAGTGATCCACTTCTGATGTTCAACCATCCAGTAGATCCAGTTCAAGTTTCCCACGTACAACTTGTTTCTGCTGGCGGTGATGTACTCGTCTCCATCCCTGAACTGACCAATATAGAACTTGGATGCCTCCAACGTCTTCACAACAACACCGCCAGAGCTCTCAAGAAGGGAGGTGATCAGTGCACGAGATGTAGTCGTGAGTTCAAGGTCTGTACCCAGGTAGAACTTCTTGTCGTTGAGGAACTTCTTCTGAGCTTTAATCAGCTGAGTAGCACCTTCAATGACATCCAGCTCACTGATCTTCTTCTCTTGTTCTTCAGCATTGCGAGCGTCCAGCAAGTATGGAGTGTCATTCACCTTCTTACGGAGCTTCAGACAAAGATCGATCCACATGGGATGGACTGCCTTGATGTTGTATCCCTTGACGCTGTGGACTGCCACAACACAGTCTTCGTTCGGGTCAGTGCTGATGACATGTGTGATGAAGGCACTGAGCGTGTCACTGAACGCACCACCGAGAGCACGAACGCCGCCATATATTGCCTCTTTGTCCGACTGTGGCATATCACCAACGCAGACGTGGACATCCTTCAAAACGTGTCGTGGATCTGGGGAGTAGGGTCTTGTGTGGAGGCCCTTAGACTTGCTGGCACAGTCGAAGATGTAGGCAGCCGTGGTGACTGGGAGCAGAGTGTCTTGAGCAAAGTCGTAGAGGTCAAACATGACTGTGTTGGAGATGATCTGGGTGAATCCATATGACAGGAACTCCTCTTTAGAGATGGAGTCCGAGGCATCTCTGATGGTGTACGGGACGCCCTGTCTGTCACACACGGAGCACAGTTCCGCGAGTTCGTCATCAGATAACTCCACAGACGAGATGACAAGCAGATTCATGTGCTCAAATGCTCTCCGGGACATGATATGCTGGTATTGATCTGATGTGTTTGCATTTGTTGTTGGTGATCTCGAGATTTGTCAACAAGCGACGCGTTTTTTGTTCAGCGCCACCGCGTACTGACGCGTAAAAAGTTATGAGCCCTGGCGTCAGCAGGTTATGAGCCATGATCTCATGGACCATCACTAGACCACAATTATATGTCTGACTGGGCGAAACTTAGGTATATATTACACAGAGGGTAAAGAGAACCTTAACAGAACTACCTAAACAATACCAGAGACGTCAATGACCCCAGAGCTCTCAACTGGGTCAACAGAGAGCTCGATCTCCTTTGTGGCAGTGGCTGGGACTCTGGCCTTCTTCCTAGTGACTGTGCGATCTCTCCAAATCCACATCCAAGACAGAAAGACAAGAAGGATATCTGCCTTCGGGATGCATCTGCCAGCACTGTACCAGAAGCTCCAGCGCAGGTTATAGTCAACGACGTCAACACTCTCCATTCTCAGTAGCCTCCAGAGCAAAGTGTGGCTATGGACGACAAGAGCCTCCTTACTCCCAATCTGAGCAAGCAGCTGAACTGAGAAAGATAAGACAGTAGTGACAGCTGGAATCACCGGAATACACAAGTAGGACTGTACAAACTTCCTCTTGATGACAGGCGACTTCTGATTAAGCCCATAAAGTTTCTCGTTTCCCAGTAACCACAGAAAGCACCCTACGACAACTACCCACATAAAAGAAGGTATGATAAGGGTGATAGACTTGAACCACTCACAGATGACCTGGGGAAGAATAAGTCGCAACAGAGGAGTGAGAAAGCCAAACAAACCCACTGAGACAAGGAAAGGTACCTCCGTGCAATAGAAGACGGTAGAGTCTGGGAAGACCTCCGGCATATCTAAGGGGCACAGCATACACACATAGAGGATAATTGTCGACAATGATTGGGGTGCAAAAAGACCAACGGAAGAGGCCATGGCCATTGCGGTCGAAAGCCGATCGAACGATGTTCCACAACCCAAAAGGGAAGCAAGCGCCCAAAACACCGCTATGACAGTTCCTATGACACGGTACGCAGGTCTCAGAATTGAAACGATACCAGGCTTTCCATATCCCATGAGCCAGATCAGGAGCATCAATAAGATGAGACACCCAGCCATTATGGACTCAACCAAGGTTTCGAGTAGATATCTTCGATTTCCTGGAGTGAAGAAGTACATTTCAATAACATACTCTAGGGAGTGGTCGTTCAGCTCATAGTCCTCAGTGATTAGACACCATCGACCGGGTTCGTCAATATGGGGTCCCACTTCTCTACCAAGAAACCGGATATCATTCTCATCTTTCACGTTCTTCTCTTCCACTGGACACACAGCGAATATATGGGCGTACTGATAAGGACATGCTTCGATGTCTTCACCAGTGACTTCCACGAATATGTCGTTAGTCGAACGTCTTCCCTCGCAGGCACTGAGTACAGCCTCTTTCTTGGGAAGCGATGGGAGCAACGGATTCATGGGACGGCATGGGTTACCGTCGTTCACCATGTCTCTCTCAGTGACCCAGAACTTCAATATGCTGACGTTTGGAGGTGGATCAAGATGGATGTCTGAGCGTGACGGGTACCAGTGGTTAACTGTGTCAAACTGCTGGTGATGAAGGGCAGCGTGGGCAAAGGGTAAAAGCAGACCAGCTAGCACCGTGCTCACTTGATTCAGTTTCATCGTGGTTGGAGGACGAGAAGTAGTGATCAGTGACAATTTAAGACGGATTGTGGAGCTACGAAACGACCAGAACCGTTGACAGAGTTAGATACAGCTCTAGAAGCCCCTCTCCTCGGAGAATATGCGAGTGCTGAATTTCTCTCAATGTGGCGAGCCCTTACGACTGAGTGGCACAAACATGAACAGGGCCGCGGCCAGTTCAACCAAAGTGTGACTTCTGCTCACCTTCTCTCCCTCATCCATGCCTTCACGGTTCCAGATGCATTGAATCAGGGCCGCTCGTTGCTAATCAAAAATGGTGTAGGTGGTGCAGTTTAGAGCTACATGTTGAACCATTTTGACTAGGGAGAGCTATTAGTAGTAGTTGCTAGTTGAAAACCAGTACTCGATCAGATCAAACTAGTCGTACTGAAATGTACAGCCATGTACAAATACAAACACAGCGCATGCTCATTGACCGAAAGTCACATTCCAGGTTATGGTTGTGCCTACATTGAGCACAAGAGACAATATACTTCCTCAAGACCATCAGGAATCTGGAGTGAGACTGTTCCTCTTTGACAAGTTATCTGAAGGTCTCTTCAACGCTGGTGACACGAGATTAGCTGGAGAAAACGTAGAGTTTCTTCTGCTTGTTGCCTTTGGTGAGGTGGATGGAGTTGGAACAGGCGACTTGGTCTTGAAGACCCTCAGACCATCGACTGTCAAGGTAGCATCCTTCCTTGGTGTTGGTGATAAGGTCACTGGTGCTTTCTCACGTTCTTGCTTAAGTCTGGAAATGGAGTCCTGGACACGTTTCTCACGCTGTAGGTGGAGCTCCTCAAGTTGGACGAGCTTCGCGTGAAGTTGAACTTGGAAGGACTCATCAAGGAGATCAGAGACAAGAGACTCAAACACAAGAGAGTCAGAAAGAGAGGCATATAGTCTTCTTGGACTTGGTCTGAGTAAGAGATGATAAAAGGGAATCTCAGATGGCTTCACAAGTGTGGCGGGAGTCTTGCAGTTCCTGGAGACATGTTCACAGATGTACAGCAACGTTGAGAGGTTCTGTCTTGGGATGGACCCCAAGATACTGATGAGTTGATCTTTGTCGCCGCTTGTATCATACTCCTTCACCAGTGCGTCATAGGAAGTGAATGGGATGATACTGTCAGGAAGCTCCAAGAGAAACAGCTTGAAGAACGACATGATACCAGCAGACTTCTCAGTATCAAACAACACTCCAACCAAGTTCTTGATCGACGTGATCTGATCAGTCTCGAGTGTATGCTCACTGATGTACTCAATCACCTTCCTCTTGATCTCATTTGCCTTAGTGATATCCAAGTCGGCTTCCCATAGTTCACCAACACCCTCAATGTTCTCCAACTCAGCGACCATCAGCTTGACAAACACAGGCACGGATTTCGTCTTCACCTGCTGATCATACGTGTCAATGACCTGGTTCATGAGATCGACATCAAAAACTTCCAGCCTGCTCCCCTTTGCATAATCGAAGTACTTTGCCTCTGTCTTGGGCCAATACCACCCTGTTCCTCCATCAACAGCCCTCTTAACTCTTTCGTACTGCACGGTCTCGTTGTTGAAAGTGAAGTCTTCTAGGGCCTTTGTCAAGTTCTTTGCCTTGGTTTCGTGGTCTGCAAGGACGTTCTCCATGAAAAGTTTGTTGAGCGTGAAGAGGAGTGTGATCCTGTTGGTCTCGAACGTCTCTGCAACGTCACATGTCTTCTGGATGAGGTTGTCAAGCGTGGTGCGCTCGAGGTTGGCGGTGTTGACAGCAAGGATGTACTTGGAATGAAGGTCGGTGATCTCGGTCTTGAGTGTTTCTGCGTTGGTAGAGGTGCCGAAAGTGCTTCTGAGATTGTTCCATATGTCAGAGGTGGGGGTGAGGGATCTTCTGGCTGTGCTCTTGGAGGGGGTCGAGGGGGTTGATGACGTCTTTGGAAGTGACTCTGGTTTCTTCTTGGACCGTTTGACAATTGTCACCTGTGGTTGCTTGAACTTTGCTGTGAATCTGGCAAGGTCTGTAAACTCGTAGAATGCACCATCAGAGACGAAGATGTTCGCAGTGAGTTTGTTCCAGTTGCTCATGAGTCCGAGATCGATGCAGTCCTGTCCGAACTTCTCAATGCTTCGACGTGAGTCCTCTTTGTTGAAGTGTGCTCTGACCCACTGGGAGAAGTTCTCTGAGGTGAAGTACTCGTTGTTGACTCCTGGGATGGGAATGAGTCTGCGCTTGACTGGCATTTCCTCCACCAGTGCAAGTAGTATGTCTCTGAGTTCTTCCACTCCAGCAATCTCTGTCATTCCGAGCACCATTGGGAACCGGAACGATTCATCTTCTTCATACTCCGAGTTCCTGGACTCGTCATCTTCTTCGAGAGTGTCCAGGCGTTTTGGAGGGGAGGTCGGGGACTGGACATCGATCTTCTCTGGTGTTGGGGGCAGCTGGGCAATCTTCTTGGGCGTGACGATGGCCACAGGTTCAAGAGGTGGAGTCACACTGAGATCAGCAGGTTCGTTGACTTCCTCAATGATGTCTTTTGGGGCGTGTTTGTCTCCTAGATCTTCCAGTGCCCTTACCTTGGTGGTGATCTTCTTCTCCATACCATGCGATGCCTGGACAGCACGGACGTACCCATTGTACTGGTTTTGGAGGGCTCTTTTCGAGTCCCCTATAAAGTCTCCATAGTCCTCCAGGAAGTCCTTCAGTTTGATGATGAGATCGCTGTTGAGCTTGGAGAACATGCGCTGGCTGGTGATGCTGGCCTCAGTGGCATAGCGAGCTTGCTCCCTCACAACGTCCTTGAGCGCTCCTCCCACTGTCTGTTCACCAACAAGCCGCTGAACCAACCGCGAGTCTTCCTGTCCAGAAGACCACTCTTTGTCCATGAACTTCTTCTGTTTCTGAGCGAGCTGCTCAAACATCTGCGACTCCAGATCGACGATTGAAGTGTACTCCTCATAGTACTTCAGCGAGGCCGTGCCTTCCGCGTGGCCCTGCTCGAGCTGTTCAATGAGGGCCCGGATCCCTGTCATGTGATCAGGCGCCCAGAAGACGTCTCTGAAGTGCAAGTCTCTGTTCTCAGACGTCATCAGCGGTGTTTGTAGTCCAGTATTGAGTGTCTATTGAAGGAGAAACATCAAACATTCCCCAGACTTAAGGTACATAGGGTCGCGACCTCGGGGCTTCATAACGCGTCTCTGTAAAGTTCTACAGATGAGTTTCATAGTACAAGGTGCTTATGTTGGTAGGCTGCTAATGACTGTCTTTGACAGTGCTGTGTGTGTGTTGGATTAGATGATTCTGCCGTGGTTTGGGTCAAGCTCGTAGCCGAAAGTGCGGGACACCTTATAGAGCGTGTCTCTGAGACGACCAATGATGAGTTTGGCCAGACCGACAGTCTTCTTCTTACCGTTGGTGTCCTCGTACTGGTTCACAGACAGGTCGTTTGCTGATGTAGGAAGGACGTTCTCGGTGGCACTCAAAGACACGAACAGGGCGAAAGGAATGAACCAGACGCAGATGCCAAAGAAGGAGGAAACCTCAGCGAAGGAGGCCACCTTTGGTGCCTGATACCCTGAGTCCATTCTGAAGCCTCCTGATGATGGCTTTGGGTTGCTGAAATGCTGGAACCATAGGTAGTGATTCACCAAGACCAAGACCGTCGAGAGGATGAGCGTAGGACTCCAGACGTTGATGAAGGGGAACTTGGTCAGGTTCTGGAGGTACACAACGTATGTGCCGATGGAGAACAGAGTGAGCCAGAAGGGGAATCCATCAACAATAAACAGCAGGACGTAGATACCGATGATGGCATATATGGCTCTTTTCAGGAAACGTTTGGTAGGCACCGTATGCTCTTCCACCAGCTCGGAGATGTAGTACAGGGCAGACGCGATGGCCAGCGTGAGGAACACGAAGCCGAGCACCATTCCAACGTACGAAAGCAACTGGAGCAGCATTGTTGGTCAGGAGAGTCGAGTGATGTCAGATGAGGATGATGTTTATCAATAACAAGAACGCTGAAGAGACCTCTCAGTGGGTGTTTGAGGTGTTGATTGTTCTTTTCCAGTCGCGTTGCTATGATCTGGCAGTTAGGCAATACCGACTATTGTAATCACGTGCTGGATCAGCTGATATGGTCGGAATAGTACGCACTATCTATGGGGTCGTAAAGGAAGTTCTATCTTCTGAACTCACTAGTTGTGCCGTCTGAATCATGAAGCACACCCGTAAGATCTGGAAGATGATCTGGATGTTCTCCACTTGGCACTTAGTGGCGATTGCTTAAGGGGTGATGGTGTACTATATGAGAGGCCAATGATGATGGCTGCATCTAATGGTACCATCAAACACATCTACGCCAGTAACAACAACACTCCAATGATTAAAAGCTATATGCACATGACCGGCTGACCAACCCATTACTGCGAGATAAGTCTTGCAGTGAGTGCCTCCAGATCCTCAATCGTCTCTGGCTCTTCAATCTCCAACACCTCTGGGCCGTTGGAGCTGTACTTACCACCAACCTTGTCGTTCTGGAACCACTTGGCCTTCTTAGAAGGTGGCTCTTCATCAGACTCATCATCACCAGAATCACTTCCACCATCAAGCTCTTTAAGAACCTTCGAAGCCAAGCCGTGATCAAACTCAGCATCGCTTCCGAGCTGATATTGTGGTTCGTCATCGTCATCGCTGGAAGCGTACTCAGCTGCTCTCTCAGCCTCTTGTCTCTTACGCTTCTTCTCCAACTTCTTCTGCTTGGCAAGCTCCTTATCGTCAACATCAACAACCTTCATCACCTCTGTCTCCTGGTTGATGAACTCCTCCTTCTGGGTCTTTGCGTCACCAGCCTTGCGGAAGTCCTCCTCGTCCTGGAACTCGTAAACCTCATGCGTGTTTCCATCGTCATCAAACAACAACTTCTTAGGATTACCCTTCTCGTTCAATGATGCCTTCTTTGAAAGAGCCTTCTTGGCAGATCTCTTAGATGTTGGCGCTGTCAAGTCAGGCAGCTCGTCCTCCTTCAGTGTGTGGTCTTTTCTCTTCACAGCCATGAAGTCCTCCTCCTCATCAGAGTTCTCAGCACCATCTGTCAACAATGCCTCGTTCTTGATGCTCATATAGTGCTCAGAAAGAACGTTTTGGTTCTGACGCTCAAACATCTTGTCGTACTTGGTACGCACCTTCTTCTCTTCACCAATAAACTCACCTTCCTCATTTGTCTTTGCAAGCGCCAGCAGCTGTCTTGAGGCGTTCTTGAGCTCCTTATTTCTGGTAATATCACCCTTGATCTTCACCTGTGGGACACCAGGAAGACCCAGTGACTTAGCAAACTCCTCCTTCGGAAGCTCTTCCATCTTGAACACATCCTTGTCCTTCATCACAATGACAGAACGGACATATGAGATGAACGCCTTTTGACCCAAGTACTTCAGCTCTGGATCCTGGAAACAAAGAGCCTGCATCTGCGACTTGATAGACTTCTTCTTCGTCTCCTTGACATTCAACTTTTTTGGCTCAATCTTCATCGATGAGAGTCTTTTGACGAATCCTTCCTCTTCAGCTGGCGTAAGCATCAAAAGCGACTGTCCTTTCTTTCCGTATCTTGCAGCTCTTCCAACTCTGTGCACGTACGTGTCAGCATCCTCTGGAGCATCAAGCTGGACCACCCAGTCAACGGATGGGAAATCAAGACCTCTGGCAACAACATCAGTGGCAAAGAGACACACGTGCTGTGCCTTGGAGAACTTGTACACCGTCTCAGTTCTTGCAGTCTGTTTCTGTCTTCCATGCAGCTTCATCAGTGAGATACCAGGCTGCATCTTTCTGAACGTCTCATACACGTAATGTACTTGCTTCGATGTGGCGAAGAACACGATGATCTTGGCCTTGAGATGTGTTTTGAGGAAGGAGTACAGTGTGTCGAGCTTCTCTTCAAGTGGGACAACAATGTAGGATTGTGAGAGGGAATCTGGGGTAGCTGTGGATTCGTCAGCGTCCTTGACGCCGATATATGTTGGGTTTGTGAGGGAAAGTCTTGCGAGGTCTGCAACGGACTTGGATTGTGTGGCAGAGAAGAGCAGTGTCTGTCTGTCTGGAGGAAGGTTGGAAACGATGTCATCGATTGTCTTCTTAAAACCCATATCAAGGATTCTGTCTGCTTCGTCAAGGACAAGTGTCTGGAGATTTGTGGCATCCATACCAACAGCCTGGTCCATGTGTTGGAGAATACGGCCTGGTGTTCCGATGAGAATATTGATCTTGCCAATACGTTCCATCTCAAACTTGACGTCCTTACCTCCAATGACCAAACCAGCAGACAACTGGAAATGCTTACCAATCCGTGTTAGCACCTCATATATCTGCATGGCGAGTTCTCTTGTTGGAGAGATAATCAAGGCTCCAAGTCCATCCATCTCTGTCCACTTGGCTCTGTGGAGCTTCTCAATGACTGGGATGAGGAAGGCCAGTGTCTTACCGGACCCTGTCTTGGCTGCAGCGAGCACGTCTTCACCCTTCAAAGCATGTGGGATGGCTTCTCTCTGGATGTCAGTGAGGACGTTGAAACTGGCTTCCTTGAGACCCTTGATCATTCCTGGAGACAGTGGGAGCTGTTGGAACTGCACCGGCTTCTGGGAGGACGGGTCATACTCCTTGATTCTCTGTTCGAGGTCGTCGATCGCCTTGATATCCCTTTCACGATTCTCTTTACGCTTAGCGATGGAGAGCTTCTGTTTCACTTTCTTGGCCATTGTGGGTTGCTTGAGCTTTCTTCAAAGTTTAGTGAGAAGAGGCCCTCGATGAGCTCTCCCTAGAATTTTTTCTGATGGCACCAAAGTGTGCGCAAACCAATAACCAGGGCTACGTAACCAGTTCAGGTGATATACTTGTACGCCGAATTTGGAGGTATTTCCAGTATCAAAGAGTGCAAGCTATATATATTTGTATTGCACAGTGTGCTACTGTATGACCACTCTTCAGTTCGAACACACCAGTGTTCTTTTGATGCTGAAATGAGCACTTTCCCCCAACTTCTGACACTCATGACTCCATCAACACATAGTCAGTCTTGGATTCTCCGAATCTGATAACATCTTCAGCCCTCAGCTCGACAAACCGTGATGGTGGAATCTCTTCTCCGTTAATAAAGGTGCCGTTGCTGGAGTCCAAGTCCATGATGAAAATCCTGGTATTGTGTTAGTAACAGTTGCAGAATGGGGATACCACCAAGCTGATGATGATAGAGGAAGAAATACATACTTCGTAGCCTTGATGAACTTCCCTGTAGAGTGGTCAACAGAAGGTCTTTCTCTGAACTGGATGACTGCGTGTTGCTTTGAACATGTCTCGTGGTCCGTCTCCAGATCCACAACTTTCTCGTCACGACCGATGAGGTTCCACGACTTCTTGCTCAAAGAGTGCTGCCTTGTGATTTTGGAGTCTTCCTTGAAGATGAACAAAACGTACTGCGGTGTTGTAGGTGGCGAACATGCATCTTCAGGCTCTGTGTACTTCAGCTGTGTCCCCTGGATGTTGTTGGACTCCTTGGCCAAAAGACCCGTTGGCTTGAAGTTGGGCTTCTCTTTGACAATGACCTGAGTAGGCTGAGAGGGTGCCACTTGGGACTCGTAGCTTGTGTATGGTCTCTTATTACGGACATCTCTGTGGTCTCTGTGGTCTCTGCTGTATCTCTCGTCTCGTCTGCTGTCGTCCCGTTGTCTGTATGATGGCTGGCGGTTGGAGGACGCTTCCTTCTCGTGAAATCGCAGACGTTCTTCACGCGTACTCATGCTGTCACTCATTGTTAGACTTCTTCTCACTGATGATGCTGTTGATTGGAACGAATGGAAGCGTCCCCAAGAGAAGTAGGTGAAAGAAGATTGAGATTGGCGATATCCGGTCACCGGAATTCATGTGCTTTGTCAGCGCTTACAAATACGATAGGCTCTCTCTGCAATTTTTTTGGGCCGCATCTGTCAGTCTCTTTAGCTCATCTCCACCAAATTCTCTTAGCAAACCCCCCTCAGCAGCTCGTCAAAGATGGCCAAACAAAGAGGTAGAAGATCCGAGAAGAAGGAGAAAAAGGAGAGGGAACCAGAACTCAAGGCCCACAAGGAGTCCGATGAGCCAAGTACCACCACCGAGTCCAAAGAGAACGCTCCAAACACTTTCTTTGGTCTTGTTGACAACACAGAGCTCGACTATTTCAAACAGGCCGAGTCCACACTGAATGCCAATGCATTTGAGAGCCCCGAGGACCGTTTGGCATTTGTCTCTGCTGTTCTCGAGGAAGCAAAGGGCAAGGAGCTCAAGCTCGTCACCAACCAGATTTGCTCCAAGCTTGTCGAGCGTTTGATTCTTCACGCTTCAGATGAACAGCTCAAGGCTGTCTTCAAGGCTTTCAACGGTCACTTTGTGTCACTCATCCACCACAAGTACGCATCCCACTGTGTTGAGACTCTTCTTGTGCGCAGTGCTGCTCTGATTGAGAAGGAGCTCTTGAACCCATTCCCACAGGCAGATGACACCGAGGAGTACGTCTCCATGGAGAACCTCTTCCTCTTCTTCCTCAACGAAGTCAGACCATTCATCAAGGAGATGATCACACAACAGTATGCTTCACACACACTCAGACTCCTGATCCTCATCATTGCAGGAAAGGAACTCCCATCCACAACCATGTCGAACTCAACAGTCAGATCCAAGAAGTCCAAGATTGCACGTAAGATGATTGAGATCACCGACAACAACGACTTCAACCGTGCATTCCAGGTCCCATCTTCATTCAAGGATGAGCTCAAACAGCTCATTGACACACTCAAATCCAAGATCGAGCGCAAGCAGGCTAGAGAGTACGCCATCGAGAAGGTCGCCTCACCGGTCCTGCAGTTGCTCATCCAGGTTGAAGGTATCGTTGACAGAGACAGACCAATCTGGCACTTGATTTTCCTCCGTGATGAGGATGAGAAGGACTCACAGGAGGAGGCGTTCGTGGAGTACTTGCTCTCTGATGCTGTTGGATCACACTTCCTCGAACACACACTGAAGGACCAGCGTCTCAAGTACGTTGAGAGATTGTACAAGAACTATATGTCAACACGTGTGCTCAAGCTTGCAAGACGTGACACCACTGGATCCTATGTCATTCAGGGATTGTTGCAGAAGTTGAAGCAGAATGAGGTGAGAGAGATGTTGGACCAGCTGATTCCAGAGATGAGCATTCTCATGACGACGAACCTCGAGATGGGTCAGTCGATCATCAACGCTTCAGCACAGAACAAGGACTACAAGAGAGACATAATTATTGAAGAACTGGCGAAGAAGTACACACCGAAGGACAATGACTCTGATATTTTGGAGTCATTGTTGCAGCTGAGTGGATCCACACTTGGAAACACAAAGGACGACTGGCCAACTGCCGAAGAGAGAAGAAGAGCTTTGTTCTTGGAGAAGCTGATTGGATTTGACAAGAGATTCTTGGAGTTGACAGTGGATAACCTGTTGACCTTGCCACAGGAGAGATTGATCCAGATGTGTATGCATGGTGTGTTCTCACACGTTGTTGAGCATGCCTTGATCCCAGACTTGGACATCATCAAGCGTCGTCGTCTTCTGAACGCATTGGTTCCAAGTGTGGTGGACTTGTCCTGTAATGCCTATGGATCTCACATTGTTGACAAGATCTGGGCATTCACAATGAAGTTGAACAACTACAAGGAACGTGTTGCGCGTGAGCTTGTTGCACAGAAGGAGAAGGTCAAGGAGAGTACGTATGGTCGTCTTGTGTGGAAGAACTGGAAGATGGAGCTGTTCATGCGTAAGAGAACTGACTGGAACTTTGCTATCAAGGCTGAGGAGTTTGAGAAGTTCCCACCAAAGAAGCCAGAGGAGCTTGCTGCCGAGGCAAAGGCTAATGATGACAGAAAGAGAAAGAGTGAGGGAAGAGAGGACCAGGATGCGAAGAAGCAGAAGGTGAGAGGCCGTAATAGAAAGTGATTGCGTGTCACTACATACAAAAGAATGATTCGTTCCTAATGCATAGTTCAAGTTCATACGTACATACTTACTCGTAGTATAAACCGTTCACTGGTTGTTGTTGTTTCGGTTGAAGAATCTTCCGAAACTTTTGTTGATCTTGTTGACACTGGCTTCACCATTCATTGCCAACTCCTTGAGTCCCTTTTCAAAGTTGTCCTTCTTCAAGATGTTTTCAAGCTTCGGTGAGTCTGGGAAAGTTGGAGACTTGATCTTCGAAGTCAAGATACCAGTTGATGGTTGTATCTGTGTCCTTTCACCATCAATGACCAACTTGGCCAACACCGGTGAACTCTCCACCAAGTTCTCATGGGCCTTCATGTGGATCTTGAATAGATCAGTGTACTTCGTCTGTCTGCTCTTGTCTGTGATACCCTTCAACTCCAACACCTTGATGAAGTTCTGGACATCCTTATCACCGATCAAGTAGAAGTAGTTTGTCACGAGTCCCTCCTGTGGTGCATCCTGTGTGAGTAAGACCTTGAGGATGATCTCGAGCTTGCCCACCATTCTATCAACGTGCTTCGAGTACTGAGACGACGGCTTGGTGTCTCCTCCAGCCTGGTCCGGCAACTTCATGAACGTTTCTTTCAACACCGAGAGGTCAAGCAACATTTGTTCGGCAGCGATGATCGGAATTGGTTTCGTCTTGACGAGATTGGCGAGGAACTCATTGACGGTGGCTTCGACGACTTTGTCACAGAGGTTGCGGATGTAGATCTCTCTTGAAAACTTTGGAAGTATGAGCTTGCAGTTGTGGATGACTGTCTCTCTCAACGTGGCGATAAATCTGGACTGATCACCAACGTCCTCCATGTGTGACCAGTTTGTGTTGGCCATCTCTCTCCATGCGAACTCACATTCATTTTTAATCTTGAGCACAAGCAAATTCAGACACTGGTTGATAAGTCTGATGAATGATTCTCTTACTTGATCAAAGTTGATGTCTTTCTTGAACTTGTCGTCAATGATCTCGGCGAGTCTCTCTTCAAGCTGGCCCATGGTAGTGTTGCAGTAGTCCGCCGTGTTGAGGACAAGCGCGATGTATGTGATGGCCTCGTCATTGAGAGATGCTTCTGTAGGCATTGTCGCCTTGAGGATCTTGTTGCGGTACTCAATAGCCCATTTCTGGAAGAGTTTGGAAAGGTCACGAAGAGGTGCACCAGTGGAGAGACTTGAACACTGTGTAAGCAGTTGGCGGTAGGCACGGAAGAGGTCAGCTGATGAAGGGACGACATGGTGGTCATCATTGTCTTGTGGTAATTTGGGTGCGACAAGGAACTCCATGAACTTAGTCTTGAGGAATGAGTTCTGGTGGTCGACCCAGATGCTAAGAAATGGCTCGAATGCTGATGAGATCTGGTGAGTGAACTTTGGAGGCTGGGAGGATGGAGTAGAGAAGTCTGTGGTGGAGGACTCGAGTGATTCAGTTGTGTACTTGAACTTGTTGTTCAGGAACTTCTCAAAGTCGAGGGTCTGCTGGAGCGAGTTCAGGAGCAGGTCAACGTCTGTCTTGTTGCCTGAGTCCGATAACACCTGCTTGATGCTGTCCCTTGTGTGGTCACAGAACTTGGCCGTGAGTTGTTCCTCCATCTTCCATGACTCTGGGAAGAACATTTGGAAGTGCTCTTCGTAGTTCTTGAGGACACGCTTGAAGAAGATGAAACGTCTGGACAAGTTCTCCAATGACCCTGCCTCGTCGTTGGCCACAAAGATGCTCTTGATCTCTCTCAATTGCTGATTGCAGAACCAAACGAGAAACCTGTCGTGGTACTCCTGTCCGAGCAGGTCCATGATATCACACGCACTTCTCAACTGCGCTTCAGAGACAGGGTCCTTGTTGTTCATAGTGACCTCAAAGTCTCTGAAGACCTGGTCCGCGAGCTTGATCTTGAGCTTATTAGCCGAGCGTGTCAAGTCCGCAATGGCTGTGATGCTCTTGTACGACTGGAAGTGGTCAACGAGCTCATAGACAGCGCCTAGCAATGGCAGCGCCTGACTGTAGTGTCTCTCTTCCACGAGTGTGTCGAGCTGGTCATATGCCGACAACATCATCTGCACACGCTTCAAGACTGTCATGGTCAACACGAGGTTCTTCTTCGCGTCATCGAGGCGCTTGATCCCCGAAGTCATCTCGCTGATGACGCTCTGTGTGTTGTATGAGAGCTCCTTGTTGGCCTCCATTTCGGTGATGATCTGCTCGAGCTTGGCGGTAGCCGCCGTGGGGTCGAAGGTGGCCGTGGAGACAGTGTACTCCTCATACTCCTGCTCATTAGCGACGATCTGGGCGTCAAGAGCGAGTTTGTAGCGGTTGGTGTAGTTTGTGTACGCTCGAAGATGTTGTAGCGCTGACGGGTCCGGTAGAAGTCGCTGGAGGTCGGCCTTGGGGTCGTAGTCGATGCTGTTGGCCATAATGCGTGTGTGGTTTGGCGGTGTTATTGGCGGGCCGATTCAGGTGGAAATTGGATCTTTGTGAGCGCAATGAGCTCGAATGATTAGTGGGGATGTGCAGGGATCTGTAGGAGCCGTTGGCAGCGATCTTTGGTGTCAAATCGGCTGGCCCGAGCTGTTTTAGAGCATGTTCAAAGCTGCTCGTAACTTCACCTTCTCCGGAATAGGACATTTCGCACTTAATACTGAAAGCGGTAATTGCCGGATTCAGATATTTATCATCTTTTCCACTTCCCCGGAATTCACGCCCGCCAACGAGTTCCGGACGCGTTACTGGCTGGGAAAAAAGACGTCGAGGAGCAGAACATCGCAAAACGCCACTGAAATGTTGATCTGCTTGTGTTGATCCACGGACTTCTACACACTTTTCCCCCTGTCCAATCCTTCACAATGTCTCTCCGTCTTCCACAGGCCCCTAACGCCGGCCTTTTCAAACAGGGATACCAGTCGTACTCGAGTGACGATGGCGCCGTTGTACGCAACATCGAGGCGTGTCGTGAGATCTCCAAGATGGTCCAGACATCCATCGGTCCTTGTGGCCGCAACAAAATCATCGTGAACCATCTGGGCAAGGTCTTCATCACCAATGATGCCGCAACAATGCTCCAGCAGCTGGATGTGGTCCACCCGGCCGTCAAATTGCTCGTGATGGCATCTCAACAGCAGGAGATGGAGATGGGCGATGGTACGAACTTTGTGCTCGTGTTTGCGGGTGAACTGCTTCACGTTGCTGAAAAGCTCATCACACTCGGATTGAAGCCAACCGAGATCATCCAGGGATACCAGCTTGCTAGCAAACACGCTCTTGAGACACTTGAGAAGCTCACTGTCAGCACCGTCGATGACCTGACCAGTGTGTCCGAGCTCAAGAAGGTGATCAAGCCAGTCATTGCCTCCAAGCAGTACGGATCTGAGGACTTCATCAGTAGTCTTGTTGCCGAAGCTGTGCTCAATGTCATGCCACCAAAGAACCCAAAGGCTTTCAATGTTGACTCGGTGCGTGTCGTTAAGATTATGGGTGCCTCCCTCCACAGCTCAAAGGTGTTCAAGGGTATGGTGTTCCCACGTGAGCCAGAAGGACATATCAAGAACTTGAAGGAGAAGAGCAAAGTCGTGGTGTTTACATGTCCTATTGACATCTCACAGACCGAGACCAAGGGAACCGTGCTGTTGCATAACGCTAAGGAGATGCTTGACTTCTCCAAGGGTGAAGAAGCCCAAGTTGACCAGATTGTCAAGGAGATCCACGACTCTGGTGTCAGAGTTGTCATTGCCGGATCTGGAATCGGTGAATTGGCCCAGCATTACCTCGACCGTTACAACATTTTGACATTGAAGGTTCCATCCAAGTTCGACCTCAGAAGAGTGTGTCGCGTGTGTGGTGCTACCCCATTGCCACGTCTTGGTGCTCCAACCCCAGAAGAAGCCGGATCTATTGATATCATTGAGACGAAGGAGATTGGTGGTGACCGTGTCACTGTGTTCCGCCAGGAGAACGATACCACACGTACCGCGACGATTGTTGTGCGTGGAGCCACAAAGAACAACTTGGACGACATTGAGCGTGCCATTGACGACGGTGTCAGTGCCATCAAGGGACTCACAAAGGATGGAAGACTCCTGCCTGGTGCTGGTGCCACTGAGGCCGAGCTGTTCCACAAGATCACGCAGTATGGTGAGAAGACACCGGGTCTCCTCCAGTTGGCCATCAAGCAGTACGCACAGGCATTCGAGGTGATTCCAAGAGTGATCATTGACACTGCTGGTTTGGATGCGTCTGAGGTGTTGCCACGTCTGTATTCGAAGCATTCGACCCCTGAGGGTCTGACATTTGGTGTGGACATTGATGGTGACTCGTCCAATGGTGTCAAGGACATCACAGCTGAGGGATTGTACGACTTGTTCGCATCCAAGAAGTTTGGTATCGCTGCTGCTACAGAAGCTGCTTGCACAGTTCTTAGTGTGGATCAGATCATCATGGCAAAGCGTGCTGGTGGTCCACAGGTGCCGCAGCAGCCAAGACCAGGTAACTGGGACCAGGAGGACTGAGTTTTGTATAGACGTGGATGAACGAATACTCTAATGGGAGGACTAAGAGTCTTATGTAAAACAACAGCAGCATGTGTTTATTATTTTGAGGGTTGAAATGCAAACGGGCTAAAACACAGAGATCTTACCAGATCACCAGGTATCGTCACCTCTTCTGGCCTTGAGGCCGAGGAATCTGGACAGCTTGTCAAATGCCTCAATGAGCTCATCCTTGGAGTAGTCAGAAGCCTTGACAACAACGTCAGCAGGCTGAGCGGCCTTACCCTCGACAAACTCCTCGAACTTTGCTCTCTCCTCGGCAGTAGCAGGCAGCAACTCGTAGAATCTAGCCAACTGAACGAGTTCCTCGTCGCCAATCTTCTCAAACGACTCAACATTAGCAGGGAAGAGCTCAATTGGTGGCTCCTCACCATCAGTGCTCAACAATGGAGCCAACAACTCGCCCTTGGCCTTCTGGGAGTTGACGAGTCTGCGGATGGCTCTCTCCTCCAAAACATCCAGCTGTCCCTGGAGTTCACCCACGAGCTGGACCAAGTCCTCGTTCGTAGCAAAGTCGCTTGTGTCCAATGGCTTACCACGGCGGGCCTTAGGCTGGCTGGTGACGGCTGTTGGGTCGAAGGCATCCACTTTGTCACGTGTGGAGGAGACCTGGAGACGCAGCACTTGCTCGCCGGTCTTGGTGAGGAGGTCGTTCTGCTTCTTGACGACGAGCTTGAGGTCTTCGATCTGTTGGGTGAGGGATGCGACGTCGGACATGTTCTTTGTTCAATCGGTGGGTATTGGGGGTGTTTGAGGTGCTGAAGTGTGTAGAAACAGGGCTGTGGAAGTTGACGGTGGCGTGTGTTTTGATTTCGGTTGCTTTGACGTAATAGGGGTGGAGATTATTATGTAAGCATGGTACCGGGCCACACAAATGCCATCAGATGTGTACAGATTTGCTAGATTTCAATACAAATTGGGTGATAAATGAGTTGTTATGAGTTATAGATGGAAGAGCTCGTCCTCAATGACCGCTTTGTAAGCTGCTCCGACTTTTGCGTGGACGTCTGTGGCCTGCATTGCGCGTCCAACCTCTTCAAATGCCTTTCTCGCAGCGACTCTTGTGACTGTGGACCCTCCAAAGCAGCAGAGTGGAAGGATATCTTCTGCGAGGAGCGTGTTGTCATGTGTCCATGTCCCAGAAGTGTATCCTTCTCCCCATGCGACAAGTGTGGCGATTGCACCGGTGAGCGTGTCTCCTTGGCCTCCAGCACGTCTGTTTGATCCCTCGACGTCACTCTTGATCACTGTTGTGCCCTTGACAATAAGATCTGTTTCACCCTTGCGCATGACTGTGATTCCTCCAAGTGCATTGGACACGTCGATTGTTTCCTGGACAGAGTTGCCACCCAGAGTCACATCCACTGCTTTAGCGATCCGTGCAAACTCCACGACATTAGGCGTGATGATGGCCTTGGTGTATCCCTTGATGACATCTGGCTTCTGCGATACCAGGAACAACGCATCGGCGTCCAAGATCACAGGTATTCCCTGCTTCTTCAACAGCTCCAACACCAGTTCCAGCGTCTTGAGCATCAGCTCATCACGGCCAAACCCAGGCCCAACGACGGCAACGTGCATCCGTGCCACCAGCGCCGTGATCTTCGGGAGGACCTTCTCCTTCAGGAACGTGTCTGTGTCGGTGATATTTGCGGGGACATTAGCAGATTCGTACAAGTACGGATGGACCATCAGGTTGGGCGAGTAGGACTTGATGACTGGAGCTGCGGCGCGCTCACAGACGATGTGAGCAAGGTCTGCGCCAAAGACTGCTGCGGCGTGTGCTGAGAAGTATGGTGCCCCTGTATAGCTTTGGTGTTGTAAGTATGGATTAGTGATGGTAAAACAGACTTAAAACTCACTCTTCGCAGCCTCCAAACACAACGACTCTCCCGGCTGTTGCTGTTAGTACTGAGAGTGTGGGGGAAAGGTGGATAGTACTCACCCTGGCCCTTGTAGAGCTTCGGAGACAACGGTGGGACGAGTTTGCGCACGAGCTGGAGCAGCTCTCTCGTTGTCTTGCGGTGCAGCTGTGACATTGTGCTGGTTAATGGCCAATTGGTGAGCTTTGGTGTCAGAAGTTGCTAGAAATCATCCCATAACTAGCCGACATAACCCCATAACTCCAGACTTCCGACTACCACAACCCCGGATCTCGGGTCCCCAAGCACCGAACCCGAAGCCATAACTTTGCGCCTTCTTCCCACCGCCACACTTCAAGCAAACTAGGCCAATTGACCATCGAAAGCACCAAAAATGTCCTTCATCAGCAGACTTTCCACCCACAGAACCGCAATCATCGCCGGTGTCGTCGGTACTGCCGCAATCGCCGCCTACAACTTCTCCACCTTCTCCGCCATCTCCAACGAGCCAGCCGTTGCCTTCAAGAACAAGGACGAGTGGTTCGACATCAAGCTCGTCAAGGCCGAGGACGTCTCCGCTGACACCAAGAAGTTCACCTTCGCCTTCGATACCCCGGAGACCAAGTCCGGCCTCATCACTGCCTCTTGTGTCTTCTTCAAGTACGTGACCCCAAAGGGCTCCAACGTTGTGCGCCCATACACCCCAGTCAGCGACACCGAGCAGACCGGTACCATTGACTTCGTCATCAAGAAGTACGAGACCGGTAAGATGGGTAACCACCTCTTTGGCCTCAAGGAGAACGACACCTTGGCCGTCAAGGGCCCAATTGTCAAGTGGCCTCTCCAGCCAAACCAGTTTGAGAAGGTGACCCTCATTGGTGGTGGTTCCGGTATCACCCCATTGTACCAGTTGCTCCACCAGATCACCAAGGACCCACAGGAGAAGACCAAGGTCCACTTGGTGTACGGTAACAAGACTGCCCAGGACATCTTGCTCAAGAAGGAGCTCGACGCCATTGCATCCAAGTACGCCGACCGTGTCCAGGTGACCTACTTCCTCGACAAGGAGGAGGCCGGTGTCAAGGCCAACACCGGCTACATCACCAAGGACTGGCTCAAGGAGAACATCCCAGCTGCCGACGAGAAGCACCACGTGTTTGTCTGTGGCCCTCCACCTCTCTACGAGGCCGTCTCCGGTAACAAGGTGTCCCCATCCGACCAGGGTGAGGTTACCGGTGCCCTCGCCGACCTCGGCTTCACCAAGGAGCACGTCTTCAAGTTCTAGGCTGCTTCTGTACGCTATTTATAGCCCAATTGGGCGCTTTTAAACCGTTTTAAAACAGTACCATACACGCTTTACCAGATGATCCACTACTAGAGGACTGCCAGATTCCGCCGTGCCAATAGCAGCACCCCCTCCACCACCCGCGCGCCCAAAACAAAACACCAGAGAACGCCACCAGCTGAAGAGCTCCACTTATCACCAGCTAACACCAGCCACAATGCCACCAAAAGCCGACTGGGACAAGTACGTCGCTCCTCTCGAGGACGAGAACTCCAAGCCGGAGGAGAAGATCGTGCCGCTTTCCGAGGGCGACATCCAGGTCCTTCGCACATACGTGAGTCTTCCCTTGCCCTCCCCGGTGGCGAAATCAGCATACTAACTATCATTCAAGGGAGTCGCACCATACGCCAAGAAGATCAAACAGGTCGAGACAGACATCAAGGACCTGGAGTCCAAGATCAAGGAGAAAGTGGGTGTCAAGGAGAGCAACACCGGTCTCGCACCTCCACATCTCTGGGACGTCATGGCCGACAAGCAGCGCATGGAGGAGGAGCAGCCATTGCAGGTGGCCAGATGCACCAAGATCATCAAGAGTGACGAAGGTGAGGACAAGTCCAAGTACATCATCAACATCAAGCAGATTGCAAAGTTTGTCGTGGCTCTGGGTGAGAAGGTGTCGCCTACTGATATCGAGGAGGCCATGAGAGTTGGTGTCGACCGCACAAAGTACGAGATTCAGCTCCCGCTTCCGCCAAAGATTGACCCATCCGTCACCATGATGACCGTGGAGGAGAAGCCGGATGTGACATACAGCGACATTGGTGGATGCAAGGAACAGATTGAGAAGCTGAGAGAGGTTGTCGAACTGCCACTCCTGTCCCCAGAGAGATTTGTCAAGCTCGGAATCGACCCACCAAAGGGTATCCTGCTCTATGGACCACCAGGTACGGGAAAGACGCTATGTGCACGTGCTGTGGCGAACAGAACAGACGCGACGTTCATCAGAGTCATTGGATCAGAGCTCGTTCAGAAGTATGTTGGTGAAGGTGCACGTATGGTGAGGGAGTTGTTCGAGATGGCCAGAACGAAGAAGGCATGCATCATCTTCTTCGACGAGGTGGATGCTATTGGTGGTGCGCGTGTTGATGACGGTGCCGGTGGTGATAACGAAGTGCAGCGTACCATGCTGGAACTCATCACACAGCTCGATGGTTTCGACCCAAGAGGAAACATCAAGGTCATGTTCGCTACGAATAGACCAAACACGCTTGACCCTGCATTGTTGAGACCGGGTCGTATTGACAGAAAGGTGGAGTTCTCCTTGCCAGATTTGGAGGGCCGTGCCAACATCTTTAGAATTCATTCAAAGGCTATGTCCGTCGAGAGAGACATCAGATGGGAGTTGATTGCAAGATTGTGTCCAAACGCAACCGGTGCTGAGTTGAGATCCGTGTGCACTGAGGCTGGTATGTTCGCTATCAGAGAGAGAAGAAAAGTTGCTACTGAGAAGGACTTCCTCAAGGCTGTGGACAAGGTCATCAAGGGTAACTTGAAGTTCAGTTCCACATCCCGCTACATGCAGTACAACTGAGGTGTACTGCTCCACCACTGTATACTACACACCCTGCTTATGCAATGCAACTGATGATACTCGATTTCCTGTAGCATATTAGAATCAATCCCACCAACTGACGCATCCCATACCGTCTGTCTGGCACGAGCCCAGGATGGCATAACTCGGCTGTTTCTCCTCCTTGTCCTCTTCTTTCTCCTCCTCCAAATCATTGTTTGGACCCTTTGGCTTGACATTGACAAAAATCTCCTCCTCGACTCTGAACCGTATCTTCTCGTTGATATCCAAGTACAGCTTTGTTCCGTCTGCGTCCCAGATCCAGGCATTGTCATTGAGCGAGTACTCGGACCCTTCAAACAGCAGCGCCTTTGGTATGAAGACATCACCGAAGAACTCCATGTTGACCTTGATTCCCTCTGGTGTGCACTTCTCGATCCAGCCCGTGAGGATCTCTCCAACAAACGGTCTGAACACCACCACTCGCACCTCACACTTGATGAACGTGGCACCGTCGCCTGGCTTGAGCAGTCCGTCGTCAACTCTTATCAGATCCCACAAGGAGATCACAAGTCCGAGGTTGTGCACGATCTTGTTTGAGTACTTCTTGTTTAACTCAGTGATCAGGGCCTTCTTCGTCTTTCGGTTGAACTGGTCAGGAGGAATTCGTATGAGGTCTGACAAGCGTGCAAGGCCAAACATTGTGTAGTTGTTGTTGGGTGTGTATCTGTGCAGTAATGAACCGGAAAGGCAGTGCTAAGGTCAGTGGAAAGGAGTGAAACAAGTGGAACGAATAGTTGTTCAAAAGGCTCTTTGTTGTGATGCCTTTTTGCCCTGTTTTGTTAAAAATTTGGACTCTTCGATGAGATCGGCTCGAGAAGGTGTCTAATTTTCATTTCCGGGATCACATGACTGAAAACGTGACTTGCTGAAGTCGGATATCCTCGCCGCGCACTCATCTCTTCATCTCTGAAGATCAGCAACAACTCTCCTCCACTACCTTTCCACCAGCCACAATGACACGAACGATCAGAGTTGCAGTCGAAGGTTGTTGCCATGGAGAGCTCAACCAGATCTACAGCCGCATCAGCAAGCTCCCGACAAAACGCCAACCGGAGCTATTGATCATCTGTGGTGATTTCCAGTCACTCCGAAGCCACAGCGATCTCGCCTCACTTGCCGTGCCAGACAAGTACAAGCGTCTGGGAGACTTTGCAGAGTACTACGACGGTACTAAGAAGGCACCAGTGCTGACAATATTCGTTGGTGGGAACCATGAGGCCTCAAACTTCCTGTCTGAGATCCCGTATGGAGGCTGGGTCGCGCCAAAGATCTACTACATGGGGTTATCATCAGTCGTTTGGTACAAAGGGCTCAGGATTGGTGGGCTATCTGGGATATACAATGAGCACAACTTCTACAAGCCACGTACGGAGAAGGCACCTTTCCTCGGTGGCTCGCTGAGGAGCGTGTATCATACGCGGTTTGCGGATTTCTTGAAGATGAGTTTGATCAGGGATAAGAACTTGAACTGTTTTATGTCGCATGATTGGCCTGAGGGGATTGTGAATCACGGGAATGTGGATAAGTTGTTGAAGATGAAACCGTTCTTCAAGGCAGATATCAACAAGGGCGAACTTGGCTCGCCTGCATCGAGGGAGCTGTTGAAGACGTTGATGCCTAACTATTGGTTCAGTGCACACCTCCATGTCAAGTTTGAGGCTACCGTGAAGCATGGAGATGATAAGGAGAAATCAAAGAGGAAGCTGAGCGAGACTGATGAGAGTGCACCAAAGAAGTTGAGGAATGAGGATGAGATTGATCTGGATCTTGATGATGATGTGACACCACAGAAGAATGGCGATGAGATCGACTTGGACATTGATGATGTTGTTTCACCAGCAGAGAAGAACGATGGCCGTGCTGATCCAGATGCTGCTGCCACAAACAATGATGAGATTGCTCTGGACATAGAGGATGAGGCTCCAAATACTTCCAACAACGAAGAGATCGACTTGGGCCTCGATGACACCCCAGCTCCGATTTCGACAACAACTCCAACTTCGTTTGCCAAGGGATTCTCCCAGACAAACTTCCTTGCTCTTGACAAGGTGCTCCCAAGACGTGACTACATGGAGTTCCTGGACATACCAGTGACGAATGAACATGAGTCCATCAAGGGCAAACCAGGCCTGTACTATGACGCGGAGTACATCAAGATCAGCAAATGGTTTGACAAGTTCCAGAAGAGTGAGAGTTTCGGCAGGTTGACATTGGAGAAGGTGACACCAGTACTGATTGAGCAGTTGTCAAGAGACCTCGACTTTGTCAAGCTTCCTCCAGGTGCATCGTACAGGGTCCCAGACAACTTCAAGGCGGAGAAGAAGAACCCATCACAACAGACTGATTTGTTCAAGAAGACTTTTGGACTTTAATACACCACCAATCAATGTATATCGATAACAACTAAGAGAGATCAAAGCAGATACGCGCACAATCTAGGCTCTTATAGATAAAAAGAGTCAGCACGTGACCAAGCACGTGACCAAAATCGTGGAGCCGAGACGCCAAGGTCGCGGTACGGGCACACGGCGGTTTCTTGAGTCATCTGGCAGTCTTGTGACGAGTTATTAGAGTTGGCTGTTGGGGATCTAGAAGGTCTTTTTTGGTGTGAGCTGGTGGTGTCAGTAGCTACAGTTGGAAAGACTCATAATACCAAGTCTGAAGATTCTATCACCAGAAGTGACCCCTATTTGACCCCATTTTACACCCAAAACCAGTCTTCCCCGACAACTCCAACCCCAGATTTCCAGGCGTGCGCGTACCGGTGATTACATAACTATATACGACTCGCTTACGTACTCACGCCGGGTCGGGTGTGCGGGTGTTTGCTAATTCCGCGTATTTCATTGGCCAACGCGACCGGGAAGGCCGAGATGTGCCCCGAGGTGTGGGCCTACCGGAGTCTTCTTTTCGCGCCCGGAGAGCCTCCTCAGTGGAAGAGAGATGACCTCCCAAAAAGGCGCTTGATCAACACTTTTCTCTCCTCCTCCCCAATTCCCGTCCGCAAGAACATCCCTACAACTCCCCACAAGATGCTCTCGCTGCGCCAATCAAGCAGACGTGTCGTGAGCTCGGCCAGAAGAGCCGCCTTCTCCACCTCGGCCGTCACCAAGCACGCCTTCTCCATCAACGACAACATCGACGGTGAGACTGCCGCAAAGGGCGTTGCTGACAAGTACCACATCATTGACCACGAGTACGACTGTCTTGTCGTTGGTGCCGGTGGTGCTGGTCTCCGTGCTGCCTTTGGTCTCGCCAACGCTGGTTACAAGACCGCCTGTATCTCCAAGCTCTTCCCAACAAGATCCCACACCGTCGCTGCCCAGGGTGGTATCAACGCTGCCCTCGGTAACATGCACCCAGACGACTGGCACTGGCACATGTACGACACCGTCAAGGGTTCTGACTGGCTCGGTGACCAGGACGCCATCCACTACATGACCAGAGAGGCCCCACAGTCCATTATCGAGCTTGAGCACTACGGTGTCCCATTCTCCAGAACTGAGGAGGGAAGAATCTACCAGAGAGCCTTTGGTGGTCAGTCTAAGGACTTTGGTAAGGGTGGCCAGGCTTACAGAACCTGTGCTGTTGCTGACAGAACTGGACACGCCTTGCTCCATTCCCTCTACGGTCAGGCATTGAGACACGACACCCACTTCTTCATTGAGTTCTTCGCCATGGACTTGTTGATGGACAACGGTACATGTGTCGGTGTCATGGCTTACAACCAGGAAGACGGTACTTTGCACAGATTCAGAGCCCACAAGACTGTCATTGCCACCGGTGGATACGGAAGAGCCTACTTCTCGTGTACCTCTGCTCACACATGTACCGGTGACGGTTACGCCATGGTCTCCCGTGCTGGTTTGCCATTGCAGGACTTGGAGTTCATCCAGTTCCACCCATCCGGTATCTACGGTTCCGGTTGTTTGATCACTGAAGGTGCCCGTGGTGAGGGTGGTTACTTGATCAACTCTGAAGGTGAGCGTTTCATGGAGAGATATGCCCCACACGCTAAGGACTTGGCCTCGAGAGATGTCGTTTCCCGTGCTATCACCATGGAGATCAGAGCCGGTAGAGGTGTTGGTCCAGAGAAGGACCACATGTTCTTGCAGTTGTCGCACATCCCAGCCCCAGTTTTGGCTGAGAGATTGCCAGGTATCTCTGAGACTGCCTCCATTTTCGCCGGTGTCGATGTCACCAAGGAGCCAATTCCAATTTTGCCAACTGTCCACTACAACATGGGTGGTATCCCAACCAAGTGGTCTGGTGAGGCCTTGACTATTGACGAGGAGGGTAACGATGAGGTCATCCCAGGTTTGCTTTCCTGTGGTGAGTCCGCTTGTGTCTCCGTCCACGGTGCTAACAGATTGGGTGCCAACTCTCTCTTGGACTTGGTCGTGTTCGGTAGAGCCGTTGCCTTGACCATTGCTGACACCTTGCAGCCAGGTTTGCCACACAAGCCACTCCCAGCTGACTTGGGTAAGGAGTCCATTGCCAACTTGGACAGATTGAGAAACGCTTCCGGTCCAAGACCAACTGCCGACATCAGATTGGCCATGCAGAAGACCATGCAGCGTGATGTGTCCGTCTTCAGAACCCAGGAGTCCTTGGAGGACGGTGTTAAGGGTATCAACGAGGTTGACAAGACCTTCGCTGAGGTTGGTACTACTGATAGATCTATGATTTGGAACTCTGACTTGGTTGAGACTTTGGAGTTGCAGAACTTGTTGACATGTGCTGTTCAGACTGCCGAGTCCGCTGTTGTCAGACTCGAGTCTAGAGGTGCCCACGCCAGAGAGGACTACCCAACCAGAGACGATGTCAACTGGATGAAGCACTCTCTTTCATGGCAGAAGGACTCTGGTGACAAGGTCGAGTTGAACTACAGACCTGTCATCTCACACACCTTGGATGAGGCTGAGTGTAAGTCTGTTCCACCAGCTATCAGATCTTACTAAGCTCACTATCTCCCTCCCTCAACACATCTTTGCATTGTCTTCAAGACATACACACACACCTCCGCTTCACACCACTTCACAAACGTCCACATTCATAGATACTTCATATTCCAGTGATGATGCTGTCACTTACCCGCAACCTTCCCTTCTTGGTATCCCCCTGGCTCTCTTTGGAGTCTTGGTGCTACCACAAAAATCCACACTTGAGCTGCTTTCATCCAGGGTGACGACACACTGTTCTTGTTGATATTTATTTTATATGCCTTAATGAGAGTTATAACCGTTGCTTGTATTAGTAGCTGTGTAAATGATTCATCTATAGCGAGGTGCCTCTGTGGTTAGTGGTGGTTATCGACATTGTGCGGAACAAGTCCACCAATACGTACACCGACCTCATAAGTCTGTCTCTCCTCCATACCCAGTTCGAATGGAGTGTCAGCTTCTGTGATTCTGATGGTGTTGAAACTGAGATATAGTCGCTCTGGAGGGATGTTGGACAGCTCGACCAACCTTTGGATAACGAAGCGGAAAGATGAGGTCATGTTGACTTGATAGACGAGTGAGCGTGCCGAACCGGTGATTCTGATTAGCACAAAGGATGGTGGAATTGGGTTCTCTGGGGAGATTGGGACCATAGTGACTGGATTGTGGTTTGGAGGTTGATCAATTGGCTGCTGAGTTGGTGGTGTAACCAATGGACGAAGTGGAGGTTGTTCTGGAGGTGGACGCCGGGTGAGCTGTCTTGGTGAGCTGGTGATCCCTAGTGGGTTGATGTTTGCTGGTGGGAGGACCATGGACTGTTCTCCACGGATAGGAGGAGCATCAACAATTGGTTCCAGGACGTTCCTGGTATGGTCTGGAAACGGCGAAATCAGCAAAGTGATTGGGACTTTGCAATGACCTGTTGGGATGCTTTTGACTTGTGAAGATGCCGTGTCTGGGACGCCTGGAAGAGAGGGAGTAGTAGTGCGCTCAAGAGCAAGAACTGTTTGCATGTGAGTTCGTGGAACTAAGTGTTGATGGAAAGTGAATGGTTGGTCCTCGAGAGTGAACAAGGGAGAACGGCTGGATGGAAGCTGCTGTTGTGTTGCCTCTGTTGGTGTTTTTGAATCAAGGACTCCTGATCTCTGTTCCTTTGCCACTTCTTGACGTAAAGGTGAGATAGCCTCGGATGAACGTTCCAGCCTTGACACATAGATAAAGAACCCACGGGAGATTGTGCCGGTTCGATCTGAGATCTTGATTATGGAAGAGGAGAGATCTTCACCCTTACCAGTCCTGAATACCAGATCTTCAAGAGCCTCCTTCACAGTGGCTGCGTACTCCTTGAAAATGTCTTTGAAAAATCTCTCTGTAGAAGTGATTGTGGCGAGTTTCCGAATCCCAGCAGCCGTACCATCAAATGTAAGAACAATCTCTGATGATTGTGGGATATCTTTCTCCTTTGGCTTCGTGGTGGAAGGGTGGTCGGTTGGTTGTGAAGGTGGCGCAGCAGGTGGAGTCACTGACGCGTCAATTGGACCTGCTGGAACATTGAACATCTTGGGTGGACGAATAGTACCTGGTTCGACTGGAACTCTTTGGACCTCTGTCACCTCCCCTTTTGGTGGCTCCAGAGTTGGCATCTTCTTGCTGAGGGGATCCTTGGGCATGTAGCGGATCTGGATGTCAAACACGTCCTGGTTTCCCAGATCAAGCGGGGTGGTGTGCTTGTCAACCGCAAAGTCGTTGAAGAAGAGCAAGACGTGATGGTCTGCTGGTTGGATGAAGTTGATGAGGTTCGTGAACTGTGCTGTCTTCTGAAGCTCGTAGCGGCCGTGGAGCCCCTGTGAGCGGTGGAGGTTGATGACGGCGTACGCGTTCGAGCTGAGAGTTGCTGGACGATGTTGCTCGGTTGGAGTCTGGCTCTCAGTGTGTTTCCTCATACTGGATTTGTACAATTGGTAGTTTTTGTGCTGTTTTAACGTGCTTTTAACGTGTTTTAAGGGAGTGTTACGCGTTGAAGCTCTGTTTTGGCGGATGGCGCTGAGGTGCGGAATTCCGTGTGTCAACCAGATCTACGCCGATTATCTCCCCTAAACCCCTTTTATTGTGCTAATTTCACCATGATCTCAGCGTCTCCAACGAGGTGTAAAGCATCATGACACTTCCAAATGTCACAACGGCGTAGTCAACGGCTCTCGCAGTTGTCGTGGTGTTTCTCAGCTTTGCGTGCAGCAGCGGTGGATACACGTAGATCAAGGGGATACACGCCACACTTCCAATCACAGACACGAACTTGTCCAGGTTGGACGCTCCTCCCCACCCGGCAAGCACAGTGACAAACACCATCAGCGTACGGAACGCGTTCTTCCTCCATTTGACCTTGGTGTTGTACTTTCCTGACCGCTTGAAGAGCCCGTGTTCGAGGATCTTGATGGCTGGGAACAGCTGGAGCGGAGTGGATAACAGGATTGCAATGGCGTAGAGAAGCTGTGTGCCACTGACGAACGGACTGTCCTGTGGGAAGTTCAAGAGGATCACTGTCTCTGTCTCGTCTCCAAACGCAAAGTATCCAACAAGACCAGAGGAGATGAACACGACAGTGACCGACACGATGACCCAGAACAGGAGCACTGGGAACTTGCTTGGTTGCTTCATAGACTCCTGGATTGGAATGAGAAGACCGATTCCCTCGTATGTGAAGATGGCTGTACCGACAAACACGGACCAGTCCTGGTTGAACGCCTTGACTGGGGCAATGCCGTGCTTGAGAGACACAGAGGCACAGTAGAAGTACACGTACACGAGTCCAAGAAGGATGAACAGGTCTGCAATCAGGGCTGTGAATGACAGCTTGGCAATCTTTCTGGTGAATGAAAGCGGGATGAACACAATCATCTGAACAATGATGAAGAACTCGATTGAGAAGAACTTGTCAAAGACGGACAGTGTGAATGCTTGTAAACTGGTAGCTGTGAAAACAATGTATGCAGCAGCGAATCCAATCTGGGAAAGAACAATAGACGTCAGAATGGCCAGTCGCATGTTGTTTCCGAACAAAGTACCACCCAAGTCACCGTACGAACTCTTCCCCAGTTGAGATTTGGTGTTGATCAGCAGCATGAAGCAGAAGTATGACATAACAGAGAAGAACAACAGTGCGAGTGTCGCAAACAACCATCCTGCGTTTCTGGCACCACGTGGAAGGAAGAGAACTCCTGTACCGATGAAGGACTTGAGAAGCAACATGACAGCCTTGGTGGACGTAGCCTTGTGAGTCTCCTCCTGGTGTCTTCTTGGAACGCTTGGCAAGAGCAGACTCTCTTCATCTGCATCTCTTGACTCGAACTCATCCTCATCCTCTTCATCCTCGTCATCACTGAGGTCTTCACCGGCAAAGTGTCCATACAGCGTCAGGAACTCAATGAAGTTCTTGGTGACAAACGTTGGTGGTTGGAAGTCACCATCAAAGTTCTTCCGACTCGCCTTTTGGACAATGAAACTTCTTCTGAACCCACCAGGCACACGGATGTCATGGACTGCAAAATCTGGAGTCTCAACGTTGATGGAGCTGGACCCACCAATCGACCCTGAGAACGACATGGACCGACGTCTGGAGTTCGCAGCTGGTGAATGGGCTCTCTTCCAGTTATACAGCTCACGTGAGATATCACCTCCTTGGAGCTGCAGCGAGTCAAACTCTTGGTCGTTTCCAGTGTTGTCTCTCGAGGAGTGTGATCTCAAGTGCGAGGAGGAAGAGGTTATGGACTGGGTATCAGTGACCAAGTGGCGGCCCACAGCACCGAGAACTGCCGGGTCTGGGTTGTGCACGTTAACTTCAGTTGCCACAGCAGATGGCTTGTGTGATATGATGCCAGAGAGACGAGAGTCCGGCCGTGAAGGGATGTTGGAGGGCTGGTTGCTGTCATGCGGGGACGGCTGGTGGAGGAACGTCGATGGTGAGGCCTTTAGAGATTCTGAGATGAGTGAGACCGAGCCGGTTCTCTGGCGTGGAGAAGAGGCATCACGGAGACTCTTGAGGGACTCTTCAAGTGTGTGTGGGGCGTCTTCGAATCCTCCTTCAATCTTGGTGACCTGGTCGCAGCGTTCGGCGTCCACGCTGTGCTCCGGCTCTGGAAGCTTGGGCACCTCCGTTGTGAGCAGGGAAGCACGTCTGAGGTGCTTCGAGGAGAAGTCACCGATTCGGAAGGACTCCTTCAGGTCCTCCTCTGAGCCCTTGATGGACCGAGACAGCGATTGGAACCTGTTTTGGCGAGAGTGGTTCGTGTTGAGCGATGACGACATGTGGAGAAAGAAGCGCTGAAAAGACGGGGAGAGTCAGGTCTTGGGCTTGAAAGGCAGCAGATGAGAAGACAAAGGTCACCAGAACGATAACCAAGGCCGAAAATGCTCCAAACACGTGCAAATTGGACGAATATTCAATTCAACTTCACGAAAAAGGCATTAAATACTTGAAGTGCAAAACGGAGCTTGACGGCGGACGTAAGTGAACACCCGGACATCTCCGACAGCCTCGGCAGGGCTCGTAACGCGATGAGCATTATGTAAGCACGGAGAAAGAAAAAAATCTTTGAGCAGCTCCTCAAGCAGTACTAACTACCTTTTAAACTTACTGAAACAACTCAAACACCAAAGATGTCACGTAAATGGGTCGACAAGAAGAAAGACAAGACGTACAAGGTCGTCTTCAGATCACATGACGATCCACTTTTCCACGACACAGACGCTACAGAGCACGTTCTTGTGCCTGTTGCAACCTCTCATAAGCCACAGTCCAGCAAGATCCTGACCAAGACACAGCTCGAGAAGGACCTTGGAGATGAGTTGACCAAGATGAGGGAGAACGAAGGTGAGGCTGCTCTGTATGGTATCCAGTTCGACGACTCGAAGTACGACTACCTCCAGCATTTGAAGCCAATGGGTCAAGGTGAGGGTATCTTCATTCCAGCCAAGGAGGAGAAGACGAAGAAGGAAGGCGGGATTGTGTTCCGTGAGCAGGTTGAGCTCCCTGCTGATGTCCTCCCATCTGCTACCGTTGTGAAGAGAACGTATCAGGATCAGCAAAACGTTCAGGATGAGATTGTGGGATTCAAGCCAGACATGAACCCAGCTCTTCGTGAGGTGCTTGAGGCATTGGACGATGAGGCTTATGTGGATGATGACGATGCGGTGTTCGATGACTTGCTCCAAGGTGGTGCTGCTGTTGATGAAGACGAATTCGAGGACCAGTTTGATGAGTGGGATATGGATAACTACGAGGAGGAGATGGCACAGTATGGTGATGAGCACTTTGCGCATGAAGGTGATGAAGGTTGGGAAGCTGGTTTCAGAAAGTTTGAGGCTACCAACAAGTACAAGAAGAAGGATTGGGACTCTGATGATGAGTTTGATTCTGATGAAGAGGAGGAGAAGGATGAGGAGGATGGTGATGTTCTGCCAGAGCTGCCGTCATTCAAGGACGTGCAGTCAAAGAGCAAGAAGGGAACCAAGCGCAAAGAGCGCAGAAAGAAAGGAGCCATGTCTGACACATCTTCGTACTCGATGTCAAGTTCGGCTCTTGTGAGAAGTGAGTCTTTGAGATTGCTCGATGACAGATTTGAGCAGGTGATGAAGAACTACGAGGAAGCGGAGGAAGGTGTTGAAGAAGAGGAGTACAAGCCATTTGACATGAAGACTGAGCGTGCTGACTTGGAGGACATGCTTGATGAGTTCTTGGACAACTACGAGGTTGAAGGTGGAAGAAGACTTGTCAAGAAGAACGAGGAGATCCACAGAATGAAGGAGGCTGCTGACAGTGTATCGAGAGGTAAGCTTGCACAGAAGAGAAACAAGGAGAGACAACAGCAGAAGCAGGCAAGTTCTTTGAGTGGGCTCAACAGTAGTTTGGGCAACTTGAAGATCTGATTCATGAACGTGTCCACTTGGGGTAATTTGCATTCTTTATATATACATCACGGCGTTTTAACATTATCATCAGCACTGTATTGAACATCTATCCCTCGTAGTCTATGCATCAAATGAGAGAGTACATCCAAACTTTGGAAGCTTCTCTTCGTTCATGTCAATCGTTGTTCCCAACCCAAGCTTGACACCTTTCGCAACATCCCTTTGTAGTGTGAGCCCAAGGTTGTTCGTTGGGTTGTAAGATGCAGACTTGCTGGGTGTGATACCACGCTCAACCTTGATCTTGATGGCTGTTGAGCTGTTCAAGTTATATTTGGCTCCAACCTCTAGCTTCTTGTTCTTCTTCACATTGCTGGTCACTCTCCCTGCCACGACGATGTCATTCCATGGCTTAGCATACCCTGTGACACACCACCTACCGAATGCACTCGTAGTCATAGCACTGAGGTCCAGATTGACCGATGAGTATCCAGCAATACAGGAGAATGTCTTTATTCTCGGATCTCCAGCCATTTGAACTCCCCAGGACCAAGGCCCATTGCCCACCACTGCCTCCACAATCGGCTTCTCCCTCAACAAGTCATACCATACACGAGCACACAAGAATCTCTGTCTGATCAACAAGTGCACATTAGCACGAGACATCTCACCCTCTTTGTGACACACACTCAGATCTCCCCTGATCTGCCTAGTGAATGCATAGTCCACCTTGTTCATCACCTCTCCGGACCCAACACCGAGCGAGTATCCCCATTTTTGTGCCTCATCGGGGCTTCTGTAAGCGAAGTGGCCCCCCTGGGCGAATCTGTATGCGAAGTAGCTCCTTCCGGGACTTTCATCGGCTCGTGGGTCCACGATGTATGACGAGGAGAGTTGGAACGTGTGCTGGTCGATCTTGTCGTGGTGCAGCTGTGCGGAGAGCTGTGAGGTGGTGGAGAGGATGGGTGCACATTTCTGGCCAATGGCTCCAAATGGCAGAGGCATGTGATTTATGGTGGTGGCTGCTGGCGACGGAGTGTTGGGATAACGTCTTTGTTTGGTGTTTTAGTGGTGAAGGAAGCTGTTGATGGGAAATTTGTGTGGGGGATGGGGGCGATATGCTTTTGGGTGGATTGTGTGCCCTTACCGGGAAAATGGGGAGAATCTTAATCTTTCAATTTACGGGCTAAAATTGGAGTGAAATAGAAATTGGGTCGTTGATTGACCTTTAATCATCTACTGTGATCGATGTGATCAGTTTCAAGCTGTTTTGTAGCACTTTTGGTGGTCAATTAATTTTGGATCATCTTCAGAAAATGGGGTGAAGATCTCATTTCTGACTCTCAGGAAGCTGTCTCAAAACCTCAGAAAAATCTTCCGGACACGCAGAATAACTCTTGCACAAGTTAGTCATAAATACTACAAGTTATAGAGCACTTCTATGAATTTTCAAACCAATTTTACCCCATTTATCGATTTAAATTGACACATTTACACCTCTCTGGATCAGATGGTGTCCAGGTGTTTACATAAGCGGCGATGAGCAGCTCTAAAAAAATTTGAAGAGCAGATAAAACTGTACAGGCCTCTCTCTTTTGAACCAGAATTCACACGCTTTTGAGGGGTTCTATTCACTATTTCACCAATCCCAATGGCTAAGAAGACACTGGCTGAGCAGATTGCCGAGCTTTCCAAACCGGAAGTTCGTGACTACGATATTGAGGACGCTGAGCGTGGTGTGTTTGACCACTCGGAGGGATCTGATGACGAGGGATCTGGGGCTGATTTGGACGACGAGAAGCTCAAGAGTGAACATTATGTCAAAGTGTCCAAGAGTAAGCTCAGACAGAACAATATCGAGTTGAGGGATGAGAAGTACAAGGGAAAGACTTCGAGCAGAAAGGCTATCTTTGAGAGTGATGATGAGCAGAGTGAAGAGGATGATGATGAAGAGCAGAGTGAACAAGAAGAAGACGAAGAGGAAGATGATGTGAGCGGAAGTGAAGAGCAGGAAGTTAGTGCCGGTGAAGAGAGTGATGAAGGTGAAGTCGACTCTGAGGAAGAAGGATCCGAATCCCAGACCGACTCTGAGGATGAAGACTCTGAGCCATCCACCGACTCAGAAGCAGAAGAGGAGTCACAGTCAGCCAAGCGTGAGAAACTGAAACAACTCATGACACAAGAACGCAAGGCTATGCTCTCACGTATCTCCACTTCCACACAATCCGATGCCTTGAAGGGATATGCCGTCATTGCACAGCAGAAGCAGTTTGATAGCATCATTGACGCCAGAATCAAGCTCCAAAAGGCCGTCCAGGGTTCCAACGCACTTCCACTTAACAACGAGACATTTGAGGAGTTTGAAGAGTCCAAGTCCACAAAGCTCCAGACCCAAGCCACCGAGTCAGTACTCAAACTCCTTGATGGCTTGCTCTCACTCAGAACGAAGATCTACAACCAGCAGAAGCTGACGAAGGAGCCACTCAAGTTCAAGTCTAAAAAGAGAAACTTGTCAGAATACCTTGCTGAGACACAGAAGCTCGATGTGATCCTCAAGAAGAACAGAGAACAGGTGTTGACGAAGTGGTCTCACAAGGTGCAGAGTGCATCTGGTGCCCAAGCGCTCAACGCATCCAAGTTCAAGGCATTGAACCAAGGTGCAGCACAGCAAGTGGAGGCTAATTTGATGGACATGGACAGACTCGTGAAGCGTACGAGACTCAACAGACGTAATGTTGTGCCAATGGGTCGTGTCGAAGAGGAGTTGGAGGAGGGAAAGAATGGAGAGGACGAACCACAGCACGTTGACAGATCACTCAAGGAGGACCGTGATGTGTTTGATGATGAGGACTTCTATCGTGTTTTGTTGAACGATTTGGTGAATAAGAAGTTGTCAGACAGTGCTCCTGCTGGAGGGCTTGTGATCACCAAGACCAAGGTGAAGAAGTTTGTGGACACAAAGGCATCAAAGGGAAGAAAGCTCAAGTACACTGTCCAGGAACCAATCCAGAACTACGAGGCACCAAAGGGATCTTTCAAGTGGGATGACTTGCAGATTGATGAATTCTTTGCTGGTTTGCTCGGACAGAGAGTTGACTTTGCCGAGGGATCAGATTCTGAAGGTGAGGGAAGTGATGAAGAGGAGAAGGAGCTGGTCAAACAGGATGGACTCAAGCTATTTGGTTAGATATAGAGAACGACACAGGTGTAAAAACAACAGTCATTGATGCATTTACAGATACAAGTAGAGGAGGAGCAAAAAAAGTTGTTCATTTGTAGAGAGATCCCCAAACAGTTCTGAGCCTCTCCAACACGTGTTCCATCGGGTGTACACTCAGATGAGCACAGAGAGAGAACTTCCTGAAGCAGTTTGGTTGATCGTCGTCATGCTGAGCATCAACAGTGCTCACCGATGATGTTCCACCCATCATGATATGTCAACAAGACATAAACTGCATCATCTCAGACTTGTCAATCCAACTGATTGGACTGCTGAAGTGCAAACGAGGCGCATATTCGGGCTCAACCGTTCAGAGAGAATTAATCAGAAGTTTCACCCCGTCA
Source organism: Petasospora veronae (assembly GCA_030563065.1). Taxonomy (NCBI): domain Eukaryota; kingdom Fungi; phylum Ascomycota; class Saccharomycetes; order Phaffomycetales; family Wickerhamomycetaceae; genus Petasospora; species Petasospora veronae. Next base: position 183,719 of record JAKUBA010000020.1, on the reverse strand, counting down.
TACATACATTCAAGGGAACGGCACGATTTGAAGAACAGCTGACGATGTCAGGTGTTGATGATTTCCTTCAACGGAGATCTGACCTATGTGGTCTGTGGGGATAGCACGAAAAAGCTTTCAGCGAACAAAAGACACTCTAGAACCGAAGCGAAGAGTTCGTCCTTCACGCTCAAGATTCCAAAATGGCGAGCTGTCATCGAATCAAGAACTCGCGGGTCTCGTAGCAAAAGGAGTATTCACAAATCTCAGTTAGTTGAGAAGTTGAGAAGCATGTGTGGCTTGGACTTCACAAGTTTTTCTCATTCGCGCACCTCTGGGTTCAAAGGAGAGCAGCACATACAGAAGATGGACTGATGGAAGGATTGAACCATGTCTTGTATTTGTCGACATTGTTGTGATTTTTCAAGATACCGATTGTGAGCTTGATGTGTTGTCGACTATTGGATTGACTTCAAGGTGACCGTCAACTTGACATTGCTTGGAATGGAACTACATCCTGAGTTCAACGACCCAAAGGACGGCACCACTTGTGTCCCAATCAAGATCTTTCAAACAGGCTACGTTGAAGAACAGTGCATGAGCTGGTCAATTTGAGACACCCAAACTGATTCTGGTGCTGCTGAATCGCTGAGAGATGAGAAGACTTAGGGATGCCTCTCCAAGCTTGCCTGGATTGAACAGTTCGTGTAGACTGGTCTTCGACTCCAATATACGAGAACCATATACTATTCGAGGTACATAGCTTTAAAGATTACTGATGGTGATCCCAGGATACAAAAGGCCATGATGGGCCTATAACATGCACTAAAGCTGACGCTTATCTCGATCTTTCTATCCCGGTACGCGCTGCACTGTTCAAAGATCCCCGAGAATATAGATCTCTCTCTGTGAGAGTCATCGACATATTAGATCATTGAAGTAGCCAGTACGACAAATAGGTATAAAAACAATAGCTGCATGCACAGCAGTTGATTCAATTCATTCACAGAGATCTACGTAGCTTGTGGGAGGAAGAATAGTTGTTCATTTGTAGAGAGATCCTCCAAACTGTTCTGAGCCTCTCCAACTCGTTCCATCGGGTGTACACCCAGATGAGACCAGAGAGAGGACTTCCTGAAGCAGTTTGGTTGATCGTTGACGATGACGAGTTGCACCGGTGTGTACTCCGACAACGTTGGACGTAGAACTGAAGTGCAAACGGCACGCGTCTTGATCCCTCCTTATGACAGCACAATTGACCAACTCGCTGAACAAATTGCAGAGAGGATCTGGTCCAGTGGTCATACCACTCATACGAATACGTGAAGAAGTTGTCAGAAGTCACAACCCAATGCCTTACTTTCACCTGTCGATTCTGTCTGCAGTGGGCCTTTCTGGTCCATGCCACTCACATATCCTGAGAACCTTCCGATATAATTCGAAGACTGCATGATCAAACATTCGACCACCAAATGAAACCTGCACATGATCTCCGACCAGAGACATTCGCATGGGAACCATCAGCTATGAAGCCACATCTCCCGACATTCGCATGGAAGCACACCCGGACACCATCACTGTAGTCGGGAGCACGGGAGCACGGGAATCTTTTATTATCTTTATTACTACCTAGTACTTATGTATTGAATTTGCAAAAAATAAAACATGCTGATTTCTGATGACCACTGTGTAGAGCAAAGCTCCCTCTTTCTGCTGATACCAGTAGTTAATGCCACAAAAATCAGACGCGTCCGCTATTAACAGGGGCGCTTGAGTAAAAACGTGTCAAAAGAGGCAAGGTTACGAACACTGCTGGAGAACTCCTTCCCAAAGAAGCAAGGTTACGAATACTGGCAGAGTAGTCATGTGATCTAATACCGAGTTGACGGAAGTTTAAACCAATAGTAAGCGTGGATTGCTCTCAAATGCCGAGAGAACGCGGCTCCAAGCCGCTACATGCAAAAATTCTGCGTGTTGATGCGCGCGACTCCGATTTTGGAAGCTTTTCAAACACCGTTAATTATATAAATAGTGCCGGCATTCACTCGGGATTTCAGAAAATCAGGCCCCCTTAACTGGAGGTACTTTGAATGTACTTTGAACGATATAGCTCACTGTTTGAGCAATTGCAGTGATGCTGGGAGCACGAAAAATAGGGAGAGATTGGAGGTTTTGGCCAGATCCGGTAACTCGAACACGGGGTTCCCATAGTTAAGGAATAAGCGCCTTTCCTTTGGGCAAGGCCATGAGCCCTGTGTATTTTTGGCCGGCAATTGAAATCTGTATGTCTCAGTGGGATCAGGCGAAATCATTCTGTTTGATGTCTCGAGCGGTGTGTTTGAAGCTTACTCGGTGTCCCAAAAGTCCTGCTCGGCCTTTGACCCATCGGGTCGCCTGCGCGCGCAAAGTCAGCTAAAGTCAGCTCCACCAGCATCATCTTTCTCATTAGTAAGAACTTGCCCTGGCCAGTGAAGTCCAAAGAAATCGATAGCCACGTTGACCTCCCGGAAGAGAGCTAGAAGATTACAGGGATCAAACAGCAAGCCCAAGAACTCCGGCCAGGCCGCTACAATCCCCTTCAAAAACGCGTTGTCTACCAATGAATGCACCTGATGATAGGCTAGAGAGGCATGAAGAACTTCCCATTTCGTGAGTGAGATGTAGCCGATGTAACTAATATTTGGGCTTTCGTGCGGTTTGAGTACCACCGAGACGGCGCAGATGGTTTCGTTGTATTGTACACCCCTTGCCTGATCGTCTGCTATAGGCCACGCATACATACGGAGGCAGCTTCCAGTCAAGGAGTAACCGGGTACCTCTTTTTGAATACCCGACTACGGGTGCCGATACCTCTTCTTTGAGAATTAATGGTGGGGACAGCAGGTGGATGCCGGAGGGGCTGGAGGTGCACAGGCCGATTTGCAAATGCTGGAGGCTCCTGATGACTGTTGATGCAACTACTAGCTTATGGAAGAAAGAGGTACTTTAGGGGCAACTCAAAGGCCCACCGTATTGTCACAAAGACGACTGAGAGGGTCCAGATTTGGGGAATCGTACACTGCTACTGCTTGAACGAGTAGAGGCACATATACCAAACTTTCGATGTTTGACCTCCTCACGGCATACAACCCGATCTTCCTGCTCAACTGGCCAACTATGAATGCTGAAACTGCAAAGGGCTTCCTTCGTTTCCTTTTAAGTAAGTTTGTGGCATTAGGGGATCTAACTATTGGCGGGGCGGAGGCAGCGCAGCTAGCCGGAGAGGAGCAGTTACCACACACCCAGTCGGAGGACCTGCACCTGTACGTTCGACACTAAGAATTGCTGTAGACCATCACGAGGTCAATGAAGTGGAAGGAGTCCAGACCACAAAGCAAAATATATCTTTCTATGGCATTAGAGGAGGTAGGTATTGGGGAGCTGACTATAGGCGGGGCGGAGGCAGCGCAGCGAGCCGGAGAGGAGCAGATACCACACACCCAGCCAGTACGATCGACACTAAGATTTGCTGTAGACCATCACGATGCCAATATAGTACAGAGCAGAAGATGTGTTTCATTACCTTCTAAGGAAGTTTATGGGATTAGGGGATCTAACTATTGGCGGGGCGGAGGCAGCGCAGCGAGCCGGAGAGGAGCATACACCACACACCCAGTCGGAGGATCTGAAGCACTACATGAACGAACACTAAAAAGAGAGCAACCACTCATGAAAGAAATCGGTACTTTAATGGATGCTGAAAAACTGAAAAGGACTTCTTTCGTTACCTTCGAAGTAAGTTTGTGGCATTTGGGGAGCTAACTATTGGCGGGGCGGAGGCAGCGCAGCGAGCCGGAGAGGAGCAGATACCACACACCCAGTTGGAGGACCTGAAACACCACGATGAACACAAAAAAGATAGTGGAAGAAGACCAAACAACAAAGATTTGTCACTGGACGCTCGAAGAAGCCGATACGCCCCACAACGTAGGCAGCGCAGCGCGCCGAAGAGCAGGGACCGCGGAGAGGTCGTCGAGAGTGCTTGGGTTCAAGATTACGCCACTGGCCCCTACTTTCCCGACCGAAGGGAGGACTGGCCGGCCGCCTAGGCCCAAGCCTGGGGCGTTATGAGAGATGGTGCAGTACAGTCTCCCGCAACGTAGTGAAGGGCAAGACTACTACGGAACCATCGAACTACAACGAGGGAGTCCCCGTAGCGCAGCGAAGGTAGACGAACGTCCAGGCTTGTCTTTGAGTACACTTTTTGTATACACTCATTGTATTCAAGTACATACTGAGAAATTGTCTCTCATTTGTTGTTGCTCATTTGTTTCCAGCGCAACATGGCGCGTCTCAAGTTCGCCCAAAGAAGGCCTTCACCCATGTACACATTAAGCGGCCCTAAGAGGATCAACTACAGCTAGATGACATCTTCAGAGGTATTGAACTGCGGAGCACATCACCATCCAACCTACTCCATGAATCACCAGATTGTGAGTGCCGAGTACAGTAGTACTGAAATCTGTCAAAAGGGATCAGTGGGTTCCTACAACAACACTAACAGATCTCTGCCATACCTAACAGGTACTACAAAGAACAGGAGCTGATGGAGAAATAATTGTAGTATTGTAAGCAGTTGAAGGTGTTTCGCAACCTCTCCAACATTAGTCCACACCGTGTTGCGAGACCACAGCATGTACACCAAGATCCAACGCGACAGTGTGTTCACAGAGAGAGGACAGCAGTTGAAACGACCCGCAATGCCCCACGGTAAAGAACACAGTGCACATGTGTCATACGTAGCAGCTCCAAAAGGGTCAATCAGAGACTGCAATGGGGGACGAAGAAGATATCCTGGACACCCAGCGGCCTGCACCCGAGCTCGGATGGGGACATTAAGCCCAGCCAAGCCGTTTGGTGGTGGTGGATGTCCGTCAGATCAACAGCTCATCTCCCAATACGCACAACAAAGGCCACATGTCCAGGTTATGAGCCAATCGAGCACTAACTGACCGTCGGTGACAGGAGCCAAAAGGTCCTGCCAACACATCGACCAGTTATACGTGTGCTCGATACCGTCTTCAAGAGATTGCGAGGCTAGGATGACCTGCGCAAAAGATTTTTTGGCGTGTGGAGGGACCCAGCACTAGCTCATGTTGAACCCTAGCACGTGACCTGAGACATATTGTACGGTGCTCTTCGCATTGGAGGTGCAAGACACTTCAATTACAGATTCGACGTATGTGAAGTTGAGAACCAACTCGCTTTGGGAAATGACTTTGTCAAAAAATACAGGGTGTACAAGAGTTCCAAACTTCGGTACCAAGAAAGCCAACTTCAGTAGGCCTTTATACAGCCATCATTTGCCACCACACAGCCTCCTTGTTACTAAGAGATTACAAATGGATCATCAGAAATGCCACGTGACACGTCACGGCCGCGGTTGTAGTGCACTGTGAAAGGAGGCCAGCTCCAAGCTAATCAAGACACATCGGGTCTTTGGTCGATGAGCAGCCAACGAGAAGACTCAACCCGAAACCGACGTTTATTGTGCTATTCAATTCGAGATCCAGAATGTAAAGATCAAGGCATAGTGATCTCTCTCCGTGAGAGTCAAAGATCAAAGTACCACGAGTACGACATAGGTATAAAACCAACAGCAATTGATTCATTCACAGAGGTCTACGTAGCTTGTGGGAGAACCAAAAGTTGTTCATTTGTAGATAGATCCCCCAGACTGTTCTGAGCCTCTCCAACATGTTCCATCGGGTATACACCCAAATGACCACAGAGAGAGGACTTCCCGAAGCAGCTTGGTTGATCGTGGATGGTGTCCAGTTGCACCAGTACACACCGTGACATTGGACGTAGAACTGAAGTGCAAACGACATGCATCTTGAGTGCCGGAGTGGTCCCTTCAAACGCTGTACATCGTAACAGGTACAAAGGAACGAAAAGAATTACCACATCTCACAGAAGCGGACATGTGTTGCGAACATGCGAGTAAGTCTGCCAGAGAACGTATTCACAATAGTGAACAAGAACAACAAGAGTAATAGACGACCGTCAACAGGATTCAGGGAGGGACGGTACCCCCTCTAATCTCAGCTCCTCATCTTACACGCTCTAGAGTCTACCAGCGCTGATGCTGCTCTTCGTCGTCGACAATGGACAAAAATCCGTAAGTCCCTAGAATTTGCAAGCATCCCGAATTTCTGTGGCCGGTCGCGAGAGTGGCCGTACCGCCCCGATTGAGCGTGTCTGGAAACAGGTCACGGGCTTCATAAAACCACTTGACTTCAGGGCCAGAATACAACACTCCAGAGTTGAAATGTAAACAGAAAACTATATACCGCTATTGACTAGATGATGGGTAAGTGGCCCGTGGGCTTGAAACCAGGTGGGTGATTTCATATAGTGAGGGCCCATCCACAGTGATGGTGCTCATAGTTGAGGCAATTAGCTCTCAGAATGATATCTCTACGGAGATCCCGTACAGATTCATTTCAAGCTTTTCAGTACTTATCTCAGAATTCATATGGCTATTGGATATCGTATTGAAATACAGGCTGGCTTGATCTGGGCTTATTTGAACGAGATAGGGTGGAGCTATAGAATCGAGACCGCGACATATCTGGAAGCCGGTCAGCTTAGATACAACATTTTCATTTACCTATTAAGCAGCATCAAATTAGTAGCTCAAGTAGCTGCAAACCAGCATGAGGGCGTAGCTAGAGAGCACAGATATATTTGCAACGAGCGGATGGTCGTAAGAGTATATCAATCATCCAGTGGGAAGCAATTCTTTAGAGTAGGCGACAGCACTAGGGATGTTATAGAGAAACACGGATGATGTATTAGCACCACTTTAGAGTAGGCGACAGCACTAGGGATGTTATAGAGAAACACGGATGATGTATTAGCAGCACATAACCATAGAACAGGTGGGGAACAGACATGGGCACCTATATAACCTGCTGCTCTCTCCACACGAGAACAGGAATGATGAATCTCTCCACAGTATGATGTGATATGAACATCTCACAACACTATGGTGTGATATGATGTTACCATAGTAGTCATCCTTAGCGCTTCCCATGTTGTCCTTACCACTCAACAGCTAGATTGTCCCAATACAGTTCCGGCGCAATTGACTCTGATTTATGATTCTGACGCTGATTCACAATGACTTCCAGATCTACGACCACTGTGCAGTCTGACCCTGCAAAAAGTCGGGTCGTGTCATGGTGTGGTGTCTCGTTTTTGGTCGATGAGCACCCAACGAGAAGACCTGCAGGCTGCAAGCCGGAACCGATCCGTAATTACGGTGCTGCTCAATTCGATATCCAGGGACCAGAATCTAAAGATCAAGGCATGGTAATGCCAGGATATAAGCCATATTGGTGTCATGGGCCTATACATGCCCTAAAACTGACACTGATCACAGCTATCCCTAGTGCGACGTCGTTGTACTTCCCAAAGGTCCCGAGATCTCTCTGTGAGAGTCAAAGATCAAAGCATGCAACGTACGATCCATCGGTATAAAACCAACATCAATTGATTCGTTCACAGAGATCTACATAGCTTGTGGGAGAACCGAAAGTTGTTCATTTGTAGATAGATCCCCCAAACTGTTCTGAGCCTCTCCAACTCGTTCCATCGGGTGTACACCCAAATGACCACAGAGAGAGGACTTCCCGAAGCAGCTTGGTTGATCGTGGATGGTGTCGAGTTGCACCAGTATGAGTACACACCGTGACATTGGACGTAGAGCTGAAGTTGCACTCAAAATTCATCTTCCACGAGTTCACATTCTTACAAGGCACAATATCTGGTGCCCGCCCCATGCTTGTCGCTTAAGGAATGATGAGCGGAATATCTAGGGTGTTTCAAAGCATCATCCAACCCCTGTTCATCAAAATATGGACGCTAGCGCAGAAGCAACTAGGAGCTCTCGATCAGAGATCAGCTGCGTGCAAAACGAGGCTCTTGCAGTACTCCAGCAAGAAACAAAAAACGTCAAAAAACCAAAAAAAAGTTCAAGCTGTTGGGCCGAGCACACCCGGACACCATAACTACAGTCGATGTGCTTGGAGCTTGGAACCGGCTTTTGTTATCTTTGAGGACACTCTTTGTAGACACTTCTTGCATTCAAGTACTTCCTGGAGAACTGTCTGATCTCATTTGCTGTTGCAGTTCTGCTCAGACTTCAGTTCAGTGCCTGCTGCTCACTCGTTTCCAGCGGAACATGGAGAGTCCCAAGCTGATGTCCCTGCAAAGTTCATGCGTTCAATCAGACACAAGCTCCCTAAGCTAGGAGCAACTGGCCGAATACCGATCACCCACAAGACTCCAATCATGCCCGATCAGTGCCGTGTACACTGAAACCTTTTGAAAGGGTTCTGTGCCATGTGGATTCCTACAACAACACCAACACATCTCCAAACAGGCACTACAAAGAACAAAAGCCGACGGAGAAAGAATTGTAGTATTGTAAGCAGATGGAGGTGATTCGCAACCTCTCCAACATTAGTCCACACCGTGTTGCGAGACCAGAGCATGTACACCAAGATCCAACGCGACAATGTGTCCACAGAGAGAGGACAGTAGTAGAAACGACCCGCAACGCCCCACGGTAAAGAACACAGTGCACATGTGTCACACGTAGCAGCTCCAAAGAGGTCATCCGGAGACTGAAATGGGGGAAAGAGAAGAGATCCTAGACACACAGCGGCCTGCACCCAGGCTCGGATGGGGTACAAGCCCAGCCAAGCCGTTTGGTGGTGGTGGATGCCCGTCAGATCAACAGCTCATCTCCCAATACGCACAACAAAGGCCACATGTCCAGGTTAAAAGCCAATCGAGCACTCACTGGACCTATGCGACAGGGACCACCTGACCCTGACAACATGGACCAGCTATAAGAGTGCTCGATACCGTCTTCAAGAGATTGCGAGGCTGGGATGAACTAATCACAAAACTTTTTTTGGAGTGGCCCGGTAGTGCATCCGGCCGCTGAACCTTATCACGTGATCTGAAAGTGCGGCCATGATGATGATGCTAGGTGGATGGGCGAACTACACTTCCTGTAGGCTGTTGTGTGGAAACTTGTGTATTGAAGACCGACGTCTGGTGCATCCCTCCGCCATGACCACACTGCAGTGAGCAGGTAGGGCCAAGAGACAGGACACAGCGGGACACCGACACTTCATTGCTGGTTGATGAGCAGCCAACGAGACAATTGGATGGTCCCAAACGTGTAGACTGCCCACCAACCACCAACTGTCTCCTGGAAGGCATGGAACATCCGACTGCCGTTCTAGCAGAGCATATGTCAACAATACCGGAAACTTGAAGAATAACCCAGACGTAGCTTTCTCAAGTTTCGACGCACGCCAGGAGAAGCGAACAACCTGCACAAGTGACCACCTGGACAGATGTCCAGACCGAGGAATTTCTGTAAGCCCACTTGAGCTGTATTACCCGCACAAAGTCAGCATGATGGAAATACTAGGAATCACATATGAAATGATCGAAGAACTAGAGAGTTGTTGGTACAGACGATTAAGGTCCAGGCTTGTTGACAAAGGCTTGTTGCTGATGTTATGGACAGATTTCAGATTTCAGATTTCACGCCCAGTGGCCAGTGGTTACTTGTTGCGGGAATATTCCTTATTTGGACATTTTCATCTTTATTACTGGCACACCTTTACTTCACAAACACAACCAGTTTCCTCTCTGGAGCAACAAAGAAGCTCTTAATCTCCGGCTGCTCAAACACTGTTGGAAGAGGGACTTCGAGGTCTTTGGCCGTGTACTGTGGATTCGTGTTCTTGAGGATGAGCGTGTTGGTGCTCGCGTTGAGTGAAAGGTCATAGTCCAATGATGACGTCTTTTGCGACGTAATGGTGATCTGGAGCTTGAACCCTGAGACTGTTGTTTTGGCCATTGTGGTGGTATATTGCAGCTTCTCTGTGGCTGTAGAAGTAGTCGTAGTAGCAGTACTCGATGTCGGTGTCTTAGGTCTTTCCTCCAATGTCATCTCCTCAATCTCCTGGATCAACGGCGACTTCCCAGTCACAGGCTTGTTCCCCAGAATGTCAATTTCAACGTCCATAGTCTCATCCTCCACCAGCCTCTTCATCTCCAGCAACTCTGCGACATCACCGCCTTGCTTCTTCTTGTCGTCCTCCTTGACCCACTCAATCGGCAGTGGCGTCCCCTTGGTGACCATCTTTGGAACACTCATCTTCTCTCTGTCGACCACACACTCAGCGGACACCTCCACACTCTCCAGACACCACTCCATGACGATCTCCCTGAGCTGTTTGTCGTTCTGACACCAGCGCATCGCATCGGTATGAATCACACAGTCAAACACGATACATTCGCCACCTTTCTTATCCGTGTCGGTTCTGTGTGCAGAAGTGATGATGGGCACTTCCCATGAGTCAGACATGATCAGCTGGTACGTCTCAGGTGGGTGGAAGGGCGTTGGTGGGAGTGGGACGTCATTGGCAGAACAGACGTTGATGAAGAGCTTGGTGCCCGGTGCGTAGTGAAGGTGCGAGGACGGTTGGAGAAGGCGTGTCTTGATGACGAAGTGGGGCGACGGTGTGATGATTGTGACGGGGCTGCTGTTCATTCTGATGCTACTGGATGCCATTAATTTGGTCAGTGGTTTGTTGATCAGAGATCAGAGTGATAATCGTGTTCCCAAAAGAGAAGGTCTTGTCGCGAAGAGGCAGCCCTTTTGGTATTAAAGCCCTGGCGAGATCTTCCTCTTCTTCATCAACATCAACACATCCAAACACCGATCAAACACCATAAAAACAGTCAAATACAACGATGGGAACAAGACGAAACTCAACGTCGTCGCTGAAGGCCTCGGAACATCTTTTGGCCGAGGAGTCCAACTACTATGGAGCAACACGCCATCGACGCCATGCGAGACTCACAGCCATCGATGACCAAGAGGAGTACGACGCTTCTGTCGACTCGGAGCTTGAAGATGTCACCGTCACTCTCAGCACCGAACTCAATGCGATTGTCAAGTCGTCGGTCCCGTTGTCCCTGACATTCTTCTTCGAGTACCTCCTGGCTGTCAACTCATTGTTCCTTATCGGGCATCTGGGTGCTGACGAACTGGCCTCTGCCTCTCTGGCTGTCATGACTTTCAACGTCACTGGAATGGCAATGTTTGAAGGAATGGCTTCCTGCTTAGACACATTCTGCTCACAGGCCTATGGAGCTGGCAAACTGCACAGAGTTGGCGTGTACTTCCAGCGTTGCACAGCCATGATCACATGTCTCTCGATCCCGATCTTCATTCTCTGGTGGTACTCGGGCTGGATCTTGAAGTACATCATCCCAGAGACTCAGCTACTGCAGATGACACAACTGTACCTGCGTGTTCTCATCCTTGGTGCTCCAGGGCTCATCCTTTTCGAAACAGGCAAGAGATACCTCCAGGCACAGAGGATCTTCCACGCATCCACATACGTCCTGTTCTTCTGTCTTCCACTGAACTTGGTCCTTAACTATACATTGATCAACACTCTGGGATTCATCGGTGCTCCAATCGCTATCTCACTGACATACTGGATCATGGCACTTCTCCTCCTCCTCTACGTCATCTTTGTTGCTGGAAGTGAATGTTGGAACGGGTTCTCACTCAGCAAGTCCTTTAAACACTGGCGTCCAATGCTCGCTCTTGCACTCCCTGGGCTCATCATGGTCGAATCAGAGTACTTATCCTTTGAGATCCTGACCGTCTTTGCCGCATACTTTGGCACAGAATCCCTTGCTGCGCAATCCATCGTCTCCAACATCGGCTCACTGACATACCAACTCCCCTTTGCTGTCGGATGCGCAATCTCCACACGTCTAGCGAACTACATCGGATCGGGATCCATCCATGCCTCACGTATCTCTGTCCGCATCTCCCTCCTTGTCGCCATCATCGTGGGATCAACAACATGCCTAACCATCCTTATCCTCCGGAAACCACTCTCGTCACTATTCTCCAGCGATCCTGAAGTGCTGCGTATTGCCATTGGAAGCATGCCGATCCTTGCGTTCAACCAACTAGCAGACACACTCAACATCATCGCTGCGGCCGTCCTGCGTGCACAGGGCCGTCAACAGATTGGGTCATACTTCAACTTGGCATGCTACTACATCATCGCACTCCCGCTAGCGTACCTCCTGGCGTTCAACTACGACTGGGAGCTCAAGGGGCTTTGGATCGGATTGGGAACAGGAATAACGTTGCTGGCGTTGGCGGAGTGTATCTGTGTGGCAAAGAGTGATTGGCCAGCGATCATAAGAGAGGCGAGGGATAGAGACGATGAGGATGAAGTCGTGGTGATTGATGATGAGAGTACGATAGCTTCAAGTGGAAGCTCACAGGTTAGTGTTTAAACATATGGTTATGAAATGGCTCTCATATGTATCTGTCTTAGGGCGGTTGATGTCGAAATAGACAAGAAGAGAAGAAGTCATCGGAGAGGTAGCGATTACGTAATCGGTAGTGAGAGGATTACGTCATCATGAGAGCTCAAACCTTTCCACAAAACCACTCAAGTTCAATTTGATCCAACTTCTGCAGCACAGCACTAAGCACAACTCTGAAACCTTTATTACCTCAAACGAGTTACGATCACACCGTGGTCCGTACATTCTACACTAGCGTAATGAGACTCAAAACCGTAGTGACTTTCACAATGCTGGCATCAGTTGCCCTGGCCGCCATCCATCACCAGCGCATTGACACCAACAATGATTGGGTCGTATTCGAGGATGCAGACACATACTGGAGACCACGAGCAAACACCAGCATTCTGGCATTTTGGGTTGACAACACCGAGCTCCAGACGCGAGGAACCGACCCATGTACGGCACATGACGACCTACTCCCGTCCTTGGAACAAGTACACCAGGCTTGTCAAGGGAAGACAGACGACTTCGTCCAGACCATACAAAGTGATGCACTGAAGACGCTCCCATTTGACCAGGCCCAGCTGATAGCTGTGTGTTCGGAGCCCAGTGAGCTGAGCCTGACCCAGAGGTTTGATAGGGATGGAGGCATCGGGCGCTGGTGCTTTGTAACCGATGACTATGACTTGAACTACGACGAAGGAACGCACATCAGACGTTTTCTTGGCATGGGGGTGTGGAGCGGTAATGTCAGGGATCTGCAGCTGTACATTGTAGAGACTGGGACGTTTGTGTTTGGTGTCATTGCTGCCTCTGTGCTCACTAGGAAGAATGAAGCGTTCTCTCCATCTTTCCCTGAAGCTTTGCAAACTGATCGACAGAAGTTTGTGAACAGGATTTACCTCTATTGCCCCCCAATGCTTGTATATGTTTGGCGTATAGTGTCATTCACATTGCCTAGCTATGATGTGTCGGGAATACCCCTCCTGGACCTTACTGGTGGGGCGATCGGGTTCGTGATAAGGATATACTATACCATAACGATTCAGTGGTATTGCTTGTACGCCAAGGCAGATTCCAACGTTGGTGATGACTTCGAGGCGCTTGCTCTGTACCTGGTAGGGATGACAATAGCTCAAATAGTATGTGCAATTGTGTACAGCAATCACATCTGGTTGAACTCCCTCTGGTTGACCAAGGTCGCGTTGACCATTCTCTCCTTCTCCTGGGTACCGGTGGTTGGACGTATGACATGGCTGTTCTACCAGAATCGACTGCCTGGACTGGGAAAGACCACACCAGTGAGAATGAGGAGGAAGTACATCCTGACATACATCATGTGTCTCCTGGTTCCCCTCCTGCTTGCACTCATCGCTGTGTTGGGACAGGTCTTTCTCCAACTGGGGAGCCCACACATTGTGATTCACCTGGATATCTGGCTCTGGAAGCTGTTTGAGGTTACAGATGATGAGCCAATAGACTACAGCCTTCGCTGGAGCTTCTGGTACACGTTTTTCAGATTCCTCCCAAAGACTACACTTGTGGTGGTGTGGGTGACCCTGATTGCGATATGGGAGGGGAATGCGAGTACTGATGACAACGACATTGGTGATCCACAGGATGTCACAGACGTGAAGAAAGTAGAACAGTTTGAGATGATCAAATGTTAGAGAACTGCTCTTTCAAATGCGGCTCACGTCATGAGATCCAGCCGGATCGTCGTTAATGTTATGCTCTCATGCATGAGAGGTTAACAATGAAATACGAAGCTTCGACTCTTCCATTTTCTTTAGAATAGAGCTAATACCAGACCTGATGTTATATTGAACAGTTCTACGCTGTCGTTTTGCATCAAGTGAACGGCATATACTCGTGAACAGTCACTGATTATGCAACTCATCAACATCGTTATTGTGGCACTGGCGACACTCTCATGTGTTGTCAAGGGCGCACGACACCACCAGCGCATTGACACCAACGATGATTGGCTCGTATTCGAGGATACAGACACATACTGGAAACCACGTGCAAACACCAGCATTCTGGCATTTTGGGTTGACAACACCGAGCTCCAGACGCGAGGAACCGACCCATGTACGGCACATGACGACCTACTCCCGTCCTTGGAACAAGTACACCAGGCTTGTCAAGGGAAGACAGACGACTTCGTTCAGACCATACACAGTGATGCACTGAAGACGCTCCCATTTGACCAGGCCCAGCTGATAGCAGTGTGCTCGGAGCCTAGCGAGCTGAACCTGGCCCAGAGGTTTGATAGGGATGGAGGTATCGGGCGCTGGTGCTTTGTAACCGATGACTACGACTTGAACTACAACGAAGGAACGCACATCAAGCGTTTGCTTGAGATATGGGGTGGTAACATTAGAGAGTTGCAGTTGTATGTTGTAGAAATTGGGACGTTTGTGCTTGGTGTGGTCGCTGCCTATGTGCTCACTAGAAAGAATGAAGTGTTCTCTCCATATATCTCTCAAGCTTTGCAGAATGATCGACAGAAGTTTGTGAACAGGACTCAGGTCTATTGGTTCCCATTGCTTGGATACTCTACCCGGTTATTGTCATTCGTAATGCCCTGCTACGATGTGTCGGGGGTGCCCCTGGTGGACTTTGTTGAGGGGATTGGGTTCGTGATCAGGATATACTATACCATAATTTTTCAGTGGTTGTGCATGGACTGCAACGCAGATTCAATCGTTGGTGATGGCTTTGGAACGCCTGTTGAGTACCTGCTTGGGCTGACAATAGCTCAAGTAGCATGTGCAGCTGTGTACAGCAATCACATCTGGCTGAACTGCATCTGGCTGACCAAAATCGCGTTGACGGTTCTCTCCTTCTCCTGGGTGCCAGTGGTTGGACGTGTAACATGGCTGTTCTACCAGAATCGACTGCCTGGACTGGGAAAGACCACACCAGTGAGAATGAGGAGGAAGTACATCCTGACATACATCATGAGTCTCCTGGTTCCCGTCCTGCTTGCACTCATCGCTGTGTTGGGACAGGTCTTTGTGCAACTAGGGAGCCCACACATTGTGATTCACTTGGATATCTGGCTCTGGAAACTGTTTGAGGTTACAGATGATGAGCCAATAGACTACAGCCTTCGCTGGAGCTTCTGGTACACGTTTTTCAGATTCCTCCCCAAGACTACACTTGTGGTGGTGTGGGTGACCCTGATTGCGATATGGGAGGCGAATGCGAGTACTGATGACACCGACATTGGTGCAGATCCACTGCAGGGAGCCACTGATGGGAAAAAAGTTGAGCAGTATGAGATGATCAAATGTTAGTCCTCACAATAGGCACTGAGCTTCCAACATACACAGTTATCCTTCCAATTCGTAGTAAGTAGACATGCATACTGGTCTATTCAACATCCTCCTCCTTAGCCTCAGCATTCTCCACAATCTCATCAATCTTCTTTGATGCCCAACTGAACCCAGGACCAATCAGGAACGGTCTCAGGTCAAACCTGTTATCATCTGGAGAGTACTGTTCCGCATGGTAACTCGGCGTCATGGTAGTCATCTTGTGTCTGTTGATGGCATAGAAGAAGAAGAACCGCTTGACCTTCTCAGCAATCTGTCTTGGCGTCAGACGTGGCGTCCAGTCGTGGTAGAGTCTGATGAACATGGAGTATGGACCACACTTGTACACTTTGCGGAGACGACCAAAGGCAGAGAGCTCATCGTACGTCATGCCCATGTCAAGCTCGTCGGACTGGACGTATGTCTCTGTGATAGGCTCGAGTTCCGCTGTTGGTGTAGCAGTGAGGAACGAGGTCAAAATAGGCATCTGGAACTCAGACGAGGCATAGTCGATGAACTTCTTGAGGTCTGTCTTGGAGATTCCACCGATTGGGTTCAGATCAGCAGAAGAGCAGTCATATTTGGTCAAGTATCCACGAAGACATTCGTCAACGTTAGCAGAACCAAGAACAAGGAGACCACCGGCGGAACGACCACGAACCCATGGCAGGAGCTGGGCAAACAGGTATGACAACACCATACGTAGACGAGCCTGGATGTTCTGCAAGGCCAAGTTCTCAGTCTGTGTACCGCCAAAGATCTTAAACATTGGACGCTTACCGGTGGTCACTTCAAAGAGTGTCACAACTGCAGAAACGACGTTGTCCATGTTGAGGTCAACGTGGTATGCACCAATGACAGCGGCCAGTTCCTTGGCTCTTGAGCGAGTCTCGTTGGATGAGTTCTCTGTGCCCATGTATGCCGTATGGAAGAGCCTGCTGGCAAACTCAACCGGGTCTGATGGGACGTATGGGTCGTCCTGAGCCAGACCAGTGACTGTGTGAGCATCAGAGATGACTTGAGTGTTGCCTGCAGTTGCGTGCTGTACGACTAGACGACACATGGAGTGGACGATCACTGCAGTAGCACAGGAGTCAATTCCTCCAGAGAGTGGAAGGAAGAATCCAGCGGCCTTGCAACGTCTGATGTAGTCCCAGAGCCAACAGGCTGGACCCAGTGCAATCTCTTCTTCAGGAGTGTGGTAGAAGATTGGACGTGGCTTGGAAGGAACGATGGACGGATCAAACGTGATAGTTGGCGAGAGAACAGCATCAAGGTGAACACGGTGATACGAAGGAGCACTGGTAGCCTGGAGCCCACGTGAGATCTGAGAACGGTATGATCTCACTTCGTCGAGGTCGACTGTGGCAGTGATGACTTCAACGTCCAGTAGAGAGAACTGGGAAGCCTGTGCGACAACTTGACCATTGACCACAATCAATGCACATCCATCATAGTA
The DNA here is from genome assembly GCA_030563065.1 of Petasospora veronae. Classification (NCBI taxonomy): domain Eukaryota; kingdom Fungi; phylum Ascomycota; class Saccharomycetes; order Phaffomycetales; family Wickerhamomycetaceae; genus Petasospora; species Petasospora veronae. The sequence goes on along the minus strand of JAKUBA010000020.1, from coordinate 166,541 downwards.
CAATCTGTCACCGTCACAACCTCTCTGGTTGGCGTAAAGATAGACTCCTCCACACTTGGTCGTGGCCTCTGTGATGAGGCCCATACGTGTGTTGAGCTTGCGGAGCTCATGGTGGGATCCTGACGAATTGGTGATGATCTCAACACCGTCAAGAGACATCGCAATGTGTGGGGACTGTGGAGTGAAGAGCTCCTCACAGGTTTCCGCACCAATTGTGGTATCAAGGGTTGACACGACGGCATCTCCAAAGTCGACAAACACCTGCTTGGTGATCTCCTGGATGAGCGGTGGAAGGAGGTGCTGCTCAACGTGCTGAGGACGCTGCCATGGGGAGAAGAAGCGCATCTCACGGTAGTTTCCATCGTTTGCCAACCACAACTTTGGTCTGATGAGAAGGATGCGGCCGTTGTAGGAGAGGATACGACAGTTGTACTTGACGTTGTTGTGCTCCACGGGCATTCCAATGTCCAGGATAAGCCCATGGGTCTGCTCATCGGACAGCAGCGAGGCATACATCTCCCAACTGTGAAGATACGTGTCCTGCTCCAGGAAGTGGTCCAGACAGCCGTAGCCGGGGACTTCGAGTTCTGGGCCGACTCTGAGCGATGCTCCACGCTCTTTGGCCTGCACAATCGACTCCAGAATGCGGTCTCTGTTGCCTTCAAAGTCGAGGGCCCATTGGTTGAGGTTGCACGTCGCAACAGTGATGAGATGTGGCATCTTGAGGCGTTGTTCGGTGCTCTTTTGGCCGAGTTGGCGGTGTTGTTGGTGGTTATCTCGGACAAGGCTTTGGTATGGTGATGAATGACTCCGCCGCGATCAACTGAGGTCACATGACTGGTGAGCTACTTCCGGGCTGCAGTCACGTGGGTATACCGGATCTCCCCTCCGATCAGCCCAAATCGCCGTGACTCTTCACTTTGACACCACCAGAGCAGCACCCAAAAGACCACTGAGCCACCAATGAAACACCATACGATTGTCATCAAGCTCGGGACATCTTCGCTGGTGGATGAGCACACCAAGGAGCCCCGCCTGGCCACGATGTCGCTGATTGTGGAGACGGTTGTGCGTCTTCGCAGGGCCGGGCATCGCGTGGTCATCGTCTCTTCGGGAGGTATTGCCGTTGGTCTCAAGACAATGGGACTCGACAAGCGCCCAAAGAAGCTGTCACAGGTACAGGCGCTTGCTGCTATTGGACAGAGTAAGCTGATTGGGCGCTGGGATGCACTGTTCGCACAGCTGGGTCAGAGGATTGCACAGGTGTTGCTTACCCGTAACGACATCGCCGACTGGACTCAGTACAAGAACGCACAGAACACTATGAATGAGCTGCTGGCGATGGGTGTTGTTCCTGTTGTCAATGAGAACGACACGCTGTCTGTTGCTGAGATCAAGTTTGGTGATAACGATACGCTGAGTGCCATCACTGCTGCTCTTGTTGGGGCCGACTACTTGTTCCTCATGACGGACGTGGACTGCTTGTACACGGCCAACCCACGTACAGACCCATCAGCACGTGCTGTGCTTGTTGTCGAAGACATGTCTGAGCTGAATGTGGATACAAACAGTAGTGGAAGTGATGTGGGCACCGGTGGAATGACAACAAAGCTCATTGCAGCTGAGCTCGCAACAGAGGCAGGTACCACAATGATCATCATGAAGAGTTCGAATCCGGAGAATGTTTGGAAGATTGTGGAGTATGTGGACTCTTCTGCGGTTTACACGTCCACAGAGGAGCTCGTGGCGAATAACATTCCACTGCATACACGCTTCGCAGCCAGAGACAAGCACGTCAAGAACAGAGAGTTCTGGATGCTTCATGGCCTTCATGCCCACGGCTCCATCATCATCGATACAGGAGCACATTCAGCTCTAACACGCACAAACAAAGCTGGCCTGCTCCCAGTCGGTATCATTGCTGTTGAAGGGTCGTTCCATGAGCACGAGTGCGTATCCATCAAGGTGGGACAGAAGACGAAGGACGGCCAGTGGGACACGACACAGCCAACAGTGGAAATTGGAAGGGCTAGAGTCAACTACACATCACAAGAGATTGAGAAGATCAAGGGATGTCAGTCACATCAGATAGAAGGTATCTTGGGTTACGCGGATGCCGAGTATGTGGCACATAGAGACAACCTGGCCTTCCCACCACACCCATAATGTTAAACGATCAACTGTAATAGACATCCATAATTAGCATCTAAATAACACCCCGGTACAACTTCTGCGACATATCAACAACCTCGACGATCTCTCGTTCCAAGTGCTTCTCCTCATCTTCCTTGCTGAGTCCCAGCCATGTCGGTGGTTGAACATCTGGTAATGATTTGATCCATTCGTCATAGTCAGCATCCGGTGCATTCAAGACATCAGCACCACCAGAAACCATGTTGAACGTGGAATCGTACATCTCCAAGCACAACAACTGTTGACACAGATGCTGCAAGTACTCCCAGTCAGCAACAACATCAACTTTGCCTCCATACACGATCTGACCAACAAGGAACTGAAGAGCACTCCAGTCAACATTCTCAGGAGCAACGTGCTGTGTCTGATGATACACTTCCTCGAACCATCTGTCAACGAGGAACAGAGCACTTGCAAAGTCGAAGTCGTTGAAGTCATATCGTTTTGTAAACCCAACAGGAACAAAGCGACTCCGCTCAACCACAACAGCATGCATCCAGCACACCATGAACCAGACTCTCTCCTTCTCAACAGGAGTACACGCACTCTTCTTCCAACAGCCATACATGACACTCTTCACACCCGGGGCGTTCTCAACAACAACAAGACGTGCACCTCTGAGCAACGTACCTGGAACACCAATCGCCTCAGCATCACAAGTCAAGAGCAGTCTAAACTCAGGATGAACAACCATACCTTGTAACTGCTTCTCAAGCCCACCAATCCAGCCATCTCCACTCTGGACGTTCTGGACCAAGAGCCAACCACCAGCCTTGGAACGGGTCTCGAGTTCACGTGTGGCTTGCACACTTGCCTCGTGAGATCCCAGTGCAATGACACGAAGGTCGGCGGATACCGATTGGGCAGCACGACGAATCTGGTGCGAGGCATCACAACCGGAAACACAACCAAGGATGATAGTCGAGGATGATGTGGCTGTCTCAAGGAGGGATTCCAGTGTGTGTGTGGATGAGAATGGGGCAGTGTGTGGCGTCAAGAAGGAAGTGGCATCGATGAGCGATTTGGTGTTCTGCTTGTGATCATGGAAGAGTAAAGAAAGACAGCGTGCAAACACCATCTTGTCACGCATCTTCAATGAGATGGAGATATGGGAGAACACTTGCTGATACAACAACAGAACCAACTCTTGGACACGCTCAGCTTGAGTTTGGTTGGAACTGGTAGGAGTCTTCAGAACATCAACAATATACTCCAAGTACGAGGACAAGGAGAACTGATAGAACTCACACACCGTGCTCAACTTCTCAATAACACCAAACATCAACGCCGAGTGCTTAGAGAAAGACTCATAGACAACAATCACATCTTCGATCTTGGCCATAACGTTAGCTGTCTCATCGATCTTTTCAGCAACAAGCAACGATTCTCTCTTCAAGCCCTCCAAAGTAGCCAACAGCTCGCTGTCTTCAAGCAAATCTCCACGAGACTTACTCAATGCACTCAACAACGACTCTTCCAACCCACGCAACTTCACCTTGTACTCAGTGTCCAACTTGATCAACTCGACTCTCTGTCTCTCCAAGTCTGGTCTCTCCCTGGACAAACACAAGTTCAGTGCCTGCACTTCCAGGCTGCTGTTTGTGATTGTGAAATCAATGACAGAAGTACGTGTAAGAACAAACGATGACGGTTGAACAGCCGAGTCTCGAGTGTGCAAATAGAGCCTGAAGTTCTTGGAACAATCGACATCTCTTCCTCCGATTTTCACAAGGGTTCTTTCACCAATACGTTGGAAGTCACCATTCAACACAGGTGATACAATAGGGTCAAAGTATTCAGCATCCTGGATAACAAGAACACCTCCAAATCTCAACGAGTTCTCCAAGGTCCGGACAAATCCATCATCAAGGAAACTGGTCATAGTCACCTTCTGACCAGCATTAGTGCTCAACTTGGAAGAAATAGTTTCAAGCACGCTTCCGAAAGGATCAATGATGAGTGCCACGCGTGAGGAGTTCTCCAGAATCGTGACATTTTCAAAGAACAGCTCGTCATGAGCAAGTCCATGGGATTCCCAGGAAACCAAATTCGAAGAAGTGTTGAGGAACGAAGTGAATCGCCAGTTAGAGGTACTCAGCATCACTCCTGCACTGGCCATGTACGCAACACAACCCTTCATGAAAGCATCACGTTTCTTGTTGTCAAAGCCACCGCAATAAGTGACCATAGCGGCAGAGAGAAGTGCGTTACCAGAGAGACAACGGTACTCCTCATCAAACTTCTGAATGCTGGCAGTCCATCTCAAACGCTCCTCAGTCAAACTTTCAACAAGAGTCATTGCTCTCCCAGCTTTGCCTTCGACCAAGCTCATCTCAGACTTGATGTTTTCAATGTCACGGATCAGCTCAGAATACTCGTCCTTGAACCCTTCGATACTCTCCTGCAACTCCTTGATCATGTCATCTGCTGCAGACAATCTTGCCTGTGTACGGAATGACTCTTCCTCCAAGGCAGCAACCTCATCCTTCAATGGGCCAATCTTGTCGAGAACAATCGAGTAGCGAACCTGAGCCTCAACCCACTGCAGCAAAGGGCCACATGCCTTACTTGCACGGTCAGCACTGGCAAAGTTGTAGTCCGGTCTCGAGAGGTATCTGTCCGTCATATACTCACGAACCTCACCATTGACCTGTGTCTCACAGTCGAAGTTCACAATGTTGGCAATGAAGTCATCTTTACGGATGATCAACTGGACATCTCTCCAGCTGCGAACCTCATACCCAAGCAAGACACACACAGACTCCAATGTCATCTGCACAGTCGCCGGTGGAGTGGACATGGATCTCAACTCTGTAAGATGCTGCTTCTTGATGTTCTGGACACCTCTCAGAGCCTCAAGAACGGCCGGTTCAGCAAGCGCAAGATCGTCCATCACGATGGTACGTCTTTGTTCCAAGATGACATCCTGTCTTGACAGGGCAGCTTGAATCTCGATAGAAGCTTCCTGCTTGCGCTCCGCTTCGTTCTGTTCAGTCAAGATCTTGTTGAGGGTTTGTCTGGCTTCAACTTCCTTCTCCTTGAGGATCTTCTCTTTGGCGGAGAGTTCATCCTTGAGTCGTTTCACTTTCAAAACCGTCTCTTTGAGGCGAATAAGACCACTGTCGACATGCTTCTGGTGCTCCTTCAACTGCTTGTCCTTCTTCTCGTAGATGTCTGAGAAGTTCTTGATCAAGTCAATTAGCTTTCCAGGGGATGAGAAGCTGGTGAAGAGTCTGTGAATATGCACCAAAACATCAACAACAGCATCACGGTACATGACAACGTCAAATCCAAGTGGGCTTACAAATCCAGTAGGAACCACATAGTCCGGTCTGTCCAGTGGTATCATTCGGAGCATGTCTCTGGCCACTTGGACAAGACTCTCAGAAGACCAGTCACCCATCCAATTCAACACACATCTGTTGAACAGGGCCGGGGATGCAATGATCTGTGGAGCGCTCGAACTCAAGGAGTCACTGATTGTGAACACAATGTGTAGATTGGCAGCAACTTGCTGTGTGAACCAGTCGTACAACTCTTCTGGTGTATCAAGTAGCAAACCACGGGCATTCACCTGATCTTTGCAAGCATTCAACAGCATAGCAAACTCATCTTGATCGAATATGTCTTGAATCTGAGAGTTGGCAAGTAAAGAGTTCATTCTCTCAAGGAAGGAACCATCAAGAATGGTGGACTCATCAACAATGAAGCAAATCTTTTCGCCCTCAACACCCGAGCTCTTGAGCAATGTCTTGAGCGTGAGATCAAACTCAGCAAGACTGTACTTGCGATTAACCCCGAGTTGATGTACCTTCAATCCGTTCACCCATGAAACAAACTTGACAAGGGTAGTCTTACCACTGCTCGATGGGCCAACCAGAATCATGTGACCCTGTGGTTGTTTCAACACACGATCAATTCGCAGGATGTGATCAATGGCATCGTCAAACAGTGTCAGCTCAACGTCAAGAACTTCATCAGCGAACACACGTAGTCTTTCCTTGATGAATGGGTAAATGTCATCCATTGACACAGATTCTTGGTTCAAAGAGAGCCAGTCACTGTACAAGATCGGCTTTTTGAGCACGTTCGTGAGATCACCTGTTGGGAAGAACATTTCAGCGGTGCCAACCAACAATCTCCAGGTCCACTCTCTGTCCTGAGAGTCAACCAACCGGTCACTGAAAAGACGAAGACCTTCATGAGTCCAGAGGCGAACCAAATCTGGCAAACCCATAGAGATCAGGGGACGGAGACAGGAATAGATACCTCTGACCCATCTAGTCAACTCACGTGGAGAGTAGATGTAGTGTGGCTGCTGATCCGTTGAGAAGTGTGCAGTGGTTTCAGAGTAGACTTTCAGCATAGCAGAGGTCAGTTCTTTGGCGTAACCAGAGAGCTGTGGAACAATCTTGAGCACCGATGCGTTGAATGCGGTGTAGATTTGTTGCAATGACAACTCACCAGGGTAATCAACCATGACAACAAGAACATGCGACAAGAATCGGGCAGGGAGGCGAACACGGCCAGCATCTGTAGGAGGGTTACATGCCCCAACAAACTGTATGTCTTGGATGTGGACCCACTGCTTATCAGAAGTGCGCCAGAAACCCTTTTTCTCAATCAGCTGTCTCAGGAATGAAATCACCCTCTGAGTACCATAGTTATCTTCCCTTGGTAAGTTGATTTCATCTGCAAACAAGACCGCATGCTTTCCAGCAGACTTTGGACGAAGCACAAACCCATCAGCTGTTCTCTTGTATTCACAGAGTTGCTCCAATGCTCTCAGCACAGCAACTGGTTCAGTTTCTTTGGAGAAGTTCAAGTTGATCAACTCAAACTCTGGAGACCGCTCCAAAGCGGCGTACAATGTCATCGTCTTACCGGAACCTGGTGGACCACAGAGGAGAAGAGATTGCTTCTGCTGAAGAACAGCATACACCAGCTGCTCGTGTCTCAGAGTGTCAATGGTGGATACAACTGTGTTTGGGTTTGCGATGGCATGCGTCTCCAACCATGTCTCCACAACAAGACTGGACAACTCGATCCATCCGGATTGGGTGTCGATCTCATAATCAAGAAGATTCACAGAACGGTCATTTGGGAATACTTCCTGGAACACCGTAATATCACCCAGTCTCTTTGAGAACAAATTTTTGTCAGAAAGAGGACAAGACCCAGCAAAGGACCACATCAAAGAGAGCAACAGGCATCTGAGAACCTGACCTCGGTCAATGATTCCACCAGTTACATGCTGAGTGAGCTTTGCACGAAGTATCAAAAACAAGTTTCTCAAAAGGGACAGTTCTGCAACCTTCATTATTGGGTGCAGTTCATCCAGTGCATATCTCAACAGTGTTTCCAACAGCGGTGGAGTGAGAACCTCTTCAATGATCTTGGAGCACGTCACCTGGTGCTCATTTGAGACACCTTCATCTGCCCATGGAATAGACTGGAACAGGTGCAACTGATGGCTGTACATATCTGGCAATGACACAACTCCTTCTTCCATCCAGACCATACCACATCTACTGACAGTAGCAGGTGTGGCATGTTTGAGGCTGTCAACTTCAAAGACCAACCTGACGGTATCTGGAATGCGAAGTCTCTCACCGTTTGGTAATGTAAGGATCTTGTTGTCATCCAAGACGGAGTTAAGACTCTCCACCCATACTGGATCCACATCACCATCGAAGACAATCCAGGTTGGCTTGACTGCTTCACCACGGAGGTCTTCATTGAGCCTTCTGATGATTGATGTGAAGAGACCATCGACCCACTCTCTGGTGATTCCATCAAGATGACCAAAAAGTTCGTTCTTGGTTTTGACCTTCGGATCAATAGTGTAGTGTGCGGACTCGAGCCCAGAGATCCGAGACGAAGTTGATAGCAGTGTCTTCCAAAGAGTAGACTTCCCGCTTCCACTCTTACCAACAATCATGACACCTTGCTTTGTCTCCTGGATCTTGAACAGCTGGATGGCCTTAGTTAACCATGCCTGTGAAGGAACGAGTCCTTGTGAGCGTGCAGCAGCCACAAGTGCATCTGTCAAGGAAGAATCCTCGTTGAGTGGCTCAACACCAGCGAACAACTCATTCTTCGTGGCCTTGTACACTGGTATGTCTTCTGTCACAAGTCTCGGAAGCACCATCTCATCCAATGCCTTCGTCACGACCTGTAGAGACTCTGCATCTTCATTCTTCAGCTGAATCTTCGCTGCATGCTCCAGTGTACTCTTCAATGCTCTTAGACCAAAGTCATAATGCTGCTGTTTGGAGGCTGAAGAAGCCAACGTTTGGAAGAACTTGACAACCAGAACAGCAGTTTCAGCCGCATTGCCGAAGCCTCTAGCTCTCAACAGTACCTCCGCAATGACTTCAGTGTCTGGCTTTTGCATAGAGAAGCTTCTGAACAACTTCTTCAAGTTATCTGGCAATGTCGATCTTCCTGCATATTCTGGATTCATGGTGACAAAGATACCCGACCCATCACCCATTGGAGTTTCCTTATCCAACAACTTGACAGTTCTTGTCTTGGATTTCAAGGATAGCTCAATCAGTTCGAGTTGAGAGGAAACTGCCGAGAGAATGTTCTTGTCAAGTCTGTTGAACTCGTCAAAGCAACCCCAACCACCAATCTGGCAGATACCAACTAGAAGTCTGGTGATGGCTTGGAAGTCAAATGAGTCATCACAGTTAAAGACCAAAACCATCTTTCCCAAGTTCTGTCCCAGTGCCTTCACTGTCTCGGTCTTTCCCGTACCAGCAGGTCCAAATGGCGAGCCTCCAAGACCTTGGTCCAAAGCACCTGTCATGGCAATGAAGCATGAGTTGAGCAAAGGAGTGTAAACAAGCCTGTCCATGGATCCCAAATACTCTAGCCCGTACACGAATGTGGTGGTGGACTGTCTCACGAGGATCTTCTTCAGTGGGTCAGAATTGTCCTTGTTAATGTAAAATCTCTGTTGCTTCAACCACGCAAAACACGATGTAGTTAGAGGGGAGATGCTCACCAACTCAGAGAGAACATCTTTTTGGTGGACCAGTTCAATAATGAGTGCTTCCTTCTTCTTCTGATCCGACCCATTGAATGTTCCCAGGTCAATCAGAGTCTTCTCAAGCTGTGAGATTTGCACATCAAGGGAATTATCAGAGATGTATGCCTCAGTTTGCTCTGTCCACTTGATCTGGAGGGCGAGAAGCAGCACTTGCGTTGGGTACATGTTGACCCATTCAGAATGACCGGTCTCTGAAAGTGTTGATAGAGCTTCAATAACAAGCGATGCAATCGAAATCTTGATCTCGTAGTCCAACTGATTCAGCCACTCATCCAATCTCTGGTATGTCTCCAAAGAGACAGGGTTCTTGAGAGCCATGGTCTCACCATGAACAGAAGAGACGGAGACGATGAACTTCTCTTCTTCGTCATACCCAACAGAGGTCACACCGGCAAACATCTTCTTGAAGTGCTTACCAACATTTTCTTTGTTTGCAATCATGTCAATCAGGTCATCGTTTCCAACGAAGTAAAGTCTTGCACATAGCTCTCTCTGCTTTTCCAAGAACTCTCCCAACGCCTTCGAGATACGGTTGAGGGACTCTGAGATTCTCTCCATCGTTTGAGACAAGTCCGAAATACCTGTGATCTCAATGACAAGGGCATTTGTGTAGATCTTTTTGAGAGTGTTCTGATACTCCGTCGAGACAGAGTGGAACCGAGAGTACTCCAAAGGAAGAAGCTTTCTGACACCCGACTGCGCGTCGAACACACCTTCAAGATCAATCCACTTTCTCTGAACCTCAACCCAGATGTCGACAATTTGGAACAAGCTGTTGATCGTGACTTCCCAGTGGAGGATTTCCTTTTCGAACACCTTGAACACAGGAGAGTTTCTCATTGACCCCAAAGCCGCGATGTCATTCGAAGCAAGTTCCAGCAGCTGTGGAAAGTTCTTCACCAGTGACTGAGACTTGTAGTTGAAGAAGACAAACGACTGCTCGTCCCATGTCTGTTTGATTGTGAGAAGGGCATCCTCAATAGCTCGTTCGGAGTTTGCCTGGTCAATGATGGCTTTGACTGCACCTTGGTTCATCAGTAAGTCGAGGTCCCAAACGTCACCAACTGTGAGGTCACTGGTGAACAGTTTTCCGAGGTCCTTGAACAGAGCCCTCAAGTGTCGTTCCTTGATGAAGTCCTCCTTCAAAGAAACAAGTGTCTTCTGAGAGTTGGACAGATCTGAAACTGTTTTCAAGAAGTATTGGAATGGCTGATGTTGACGAACACGGACAGGCATAGCTCTGGTGGCAGCAACAAGATCCTCAAGCTGCTTCCGGAGAGCCCTTGGCTTCAATGTAGACCACTTCAGATTTCTGAGATCATCAAGAGAGCCCCACAATCCTTGGATTGACACCCATACAGACTTCAAGTCCTTGAGTTCCTGCAATGTCACTGACAAATCACCAGTAACTCCCACTGGCAAAGCCAATAGAAGGGCAGCCTCAACAAGCAGCTTCTTCCGTGTGTCAAGGGAATTGAAAGTATTCTCCATAGATGTCAGTACAGCAATAGCACCGGATGGGGTCATCAAATCATCAACTGGTCTGGAGTTCAACCAAGTCTGCTGGGCCTCAGCGATGGAGTGCTCCATACGTGTGCACTCGGTCTCGATGTTCTTTCTGATGACGTCAGCGTGCTCGTCGATGGACTTGAATCGTCTTGAGATGATCTCCAACAGACTATCGAAATCACTTTCGATCTGATCGACATATATGTGGTCATCAGAAAGCTTGAAACGGCTCTTCCACAGTATCTTCTCACCGGCACGCAGGTCAGAAATCAAAGCCTTCACATCTTCGCAGTACTTCTTCTGCTTCTGGACGTTTGTGATGACCTCAACAGTGTCCTGAACAGAAGCCAAATTGAGCTCGGCAGACTCCAGAGACTTGCGAGCCTTGGTGATAGTGTCATGTGTCTCCTTTGTAGTATCTCCCAAGAATTCAGCAAACCTGATCAGAACTTCTCTGTTCCACAAGTTGAACTTGGAACTGATCTGGACTCTTGCATTGTCAAAGTCCACAAGAAGGCATCCAAACGATCTTGTAACATCAGCTGTGTCAAATAGCACACGCGACTTCTGAATCTCCTCAAAAAGTTGAAGCCAGCCACTCAGGTTGAGATCTCTGTAAACAGCATCGGAGTTGACGTCCCAAAGAACCTGGAACTGATACCATGTGGCCACAAAATCCTGACAGGACTTGAGGTCTCTTTCCACAGCAGACAGAGTCTTCTCCATGTGTGCCGTGATGGTGGACATCTCAGAGGAGAAGTCGAGCACACTGACCACTGTCTTGGAATGAAGAGTCTTCTCAATGATTCTCTTCTGCTGGAACAGCACCTGAACAGTCGTCTGAGCATGCTCATAAAGCGAAACCTTAGACTCCTCAAGTCGTGGACGAATTGTGACCACAGCCCCAACGTCAAGTGTGTGCTCAAGGGAGAATCCGGTGATGGATGTTTGTGTGTAGCGCTCAACCAGCGTCTTGATAAGTCGTTTGTTGAGACTCTCAACAAAGAGGGCAATGTTGGAGAAGCCTGTACTGGAAATCTTGTCAACAACAGCTTGGAGCTCAGTGATATGGGTCATGAAAGATGTTGCGCTAAAGGCACAGCTCAAGAGTCCCTCAAAAGTAGAGGAGATTTCTTCATTGTAGTCAAGTAGTGTCTGAGTCTTCAAGAAAATGTCTTCAATGGAGTTCTCAAGATCGAGGATAAGAGAGAGCTGGTTGTGTTCGCTGGTTGAAATCTCAGCCATATCAAGATCTTGGGATCTCGAGAGCGACTCCCAGTCAATATCCAAGCAGATCTTGATGAGGTGGTAGATGTGCTCTCGCTCTGGTTGAACCAATACCTGTATGTCACCCAGCGACTCAACTTTCTCAAACACATCATCGAGTGTCTTCAAAGACTCACTCAAGATAACGGCATGTGGGTAGACCTTTCGTACTTGTCTCGAGTTCACCATGATGGAATGTGGGACTGGGAACTTCTGCCAGCAGAGAGCCCTGACTTCCTTGAAGAATGACATCAATGATTCGTCAAAATTGACCTTTATGGTGGTTCTGGCACTGGAGTCCTTCACCAGTTGGAGGATGTTACCAGAGACAGTCTTGTCTGTGACTGACCTGACCCACTCCTCATAGAGCCCCTGTGAATCCAGCTTCTTCTTGAACACCATTGTCTCGGCATAGATCTTCTGGCCCTCGGCGTACGAGTTCCACTCCTTGCCCAGAACAAGTTCGATTCTGTCAAGCAGATAGATCAGTTTCTCTTCGGTCTGCTTCGCCCATATCAGCGAGAAGGCAACTTCTGGATAGTCCCTCAAAGGCGCGACCGTGTCCATCTCAGTCTTGTTGGCAAAGTTTCGCTGGAGATGAGCGATCTCATCCTTCACCACAGCGAGAAGCTGCGACTGATACTCTTGAACCGCACCACGAATTCTTGGACGTTCTAGAAGAGTCTTGTGCTGCTCAAAGACTTGAAACATCTCGTTGAAGTTGGCAGCAGAGTCAAGCTTCTTCCTGAACTCATCAACAAGTTGATTTTCAATCTTCTGAATTCTCTTGTCGTAAAGGCGCTTGGCTCCAACCCAGTGCTTCTCCTGGTCCAACAAGGCAACATCTCTGATAGCATCGTATGCATGGTCAATGTCCTCTTGTGACATCTCGATGTTCTTCACAGTGGACACAAAGTCTTCATGCCTCGTTCTGAACTCAAGGGCGTCATCCAGTCTCTGTTTGATGTATCCGGTCTTGGAGTTGACCTTGACAAAGATGAACTTCTCTCCTCGTTTTCTCAACAACTCTCGTGCCAAGTTTGTGAACTCCTTCACCTGTCTGTCCCAAGTGTCAAAAACGGAGTCGAGTGCCTTTACTTCGGCTTTGAACTCCTCAAAGTCCAACGACATGAGATCCTGGATCATTGGCTTGAGTTTCGACTCAACGTCGGATGAGATGGCTTCAACGAAAGGTAAAGCCCTGTTGACTGGGTATGTGGTGAGTCTGAGCTTCTTCATGTGGTTCATGATGAGAACAATCGCCTCCTCAATCTTGGCGAAAGACTCTGCAGCCACGAGATCGTTCAGAGGAAGGTCACGCATGAGCTTGTTGTAGTCAGCAGTACGTGCAATAGCATCCGTGATACCGATGTCGGACATGAAACTCACAGTAGCGTGGTAACGTTTGGCGTACTTGAGGACCTCGAGGGAGAGCTGCACAGCGGGCGATTGAAGCTGTTCTTGGATAGCGGACAATGATGCGTCCATTGAGATCCAGAAATTGGACTCATCCAGAGCTGAGCCATCAGAAACGTCACGCTCCATCTTGGTAACACTTTGGATAGAGCGAACCCACTGGTTGACGATGTTCTGTACACTGTTGAGGAATGTGGAGTCTGTGAGAGTGCTCTCTGGAATGATGCCAGTGTAGTTCTCAAGTGTCGCACCCTTGGAGACAGCGTCTTGGATGACTGGATGTAGTGTGCCCATGAGATCAGGAACGTGAATCATCTGTTCGAGATGCTGCAGAGACAGTGCAAGTTCGTTGATCTTCTTCTTTGTTGATGTGACAACGTCTGTTCTGTTCTGAGATGTGATGGCATCAAAGTATCTTCCAACACCGAGACTGATCAGAGATCGTAGTGTATCAAAAGATGATCCAGCATGTGGAATGTTCACAACTTGTAGCTTCTTGTCCAACGTGCGTTCATTCGCTAGAATCGGGCCCTTGTCCTTGATGACAACCATCGTCGCCACTGGTGAGAGCTCAGTATGCTCTTCGAGGTCTGTAGTGACAGCCCATCCTTGCTCAAGCCTGGAGACAAAGAGAGCCGTGGCAACTGGGTCATTGATAAAGTCAAGACATGTCTGCTTTGTCTCAGGTGCGTTGAAGTGGATGACGTCGTCGGAGTGAGCACCTTGAAGGATCTTCGCCAGGCTGAACAGGTGGTCGACGAGATCTGATGGCGCGATTGCGCTCGGTGATTCATCCATCCTTGAAGAAAAAGTTAGCATGGGTTCAGAAATAACATTGACCAGGGCACTTACGTCTTTGATTGGCTCGGATTGGCCTTGATTTGGCTGATTTGGTGCCTTTTTAACACTTTTTGAGGGGCCACGCGCGTGAAGTTACTGCTGTGTTCTGTTTGTTTACGTTTCGCGATCTGGCGATTTTCGCGATTTCGCGGGTTGGTGTCCGGGTGTTCTCATAGACAGGCGTGGGCGTGGGGTGGCGGGGGCCTCATCTTTACCCCGACTTTATCGACCTGTCACAGCTTTCTCTCAGGTTTGAGAGGTCAAGGAATGGCATTTAGAGATGGACTTACAAAAGCAATTGTTCATGAAGAAGATGGCTCAGGAACAGGCTTCACCGGGAAAGGAGAACCTCACACGGTACTCAAGAGAGGCCAGAGACGAGCTGATGCCTCTGCGACCTCCATCACCACCTACACACAGACCTCTTTCACCGAACCATACATCGTCTCCAACCAGTCTACCCTCATGGTCTGAGTTCTTCACACACAGAGACCTCTATGAGAAAGACAATGACTTCTTTAGGGTGTACTACACTCCACCAACGACACCGGATGCACCCCTGTTCGTGTTCCATCATGGTGCTGGATCATCGGCATTGTCATTTGCTGTGTTGTGCAAGGTTCTACTTGATGAATTCAAGATCGACAAGGAGGGTCAAAAGAGTGGATGTGGAGTCATGGTGTTTGATTGCCGAGGGCACGGAGAAACTGTTGTGAGAGACAAGGACTATACTCTTGAGAGACTCGTTGATGATACCGTGTTTGTGATACAGCGTTTCCGTGAGGTCACAAGGACTGAGCGAAACTCATTGTTTCTCATTGGACATAGCCTGGGCGGTGCTGTCCTGACATCGGCCTGTTACCGACTGGTGAGGGATTACCACGTGGACGTCAAAGGTTTGGGAATGCTGGACATCGTCGAGGATACGGCAGTACATTCACTTCAGGGGATGCACACATATCTATCACATCTGCCAAGAGCTTTTGAGTCACTACAGAACGCAATTGACTGGCATCTCAAGACGGGACTTGTCCGGAACAGACACTCAGCAGAAGTGTCCGTCCCATCATACCTGAAGTCCACAGATGGTGGTCGGTTTGTATGGCGGATTGACCTGGCAGAGACATCATCTCATTGGGATACATGGTTCATTGGCCTTTCCAAGCTGTTTGTGCAGGCACCTACATCCAAACTTCTCATACTGGCAGGCACAGACTCGTTGGACAAAGAGCTCATGATTGGGCAGATGCAGGGGAAGTATCAGCTGGTTGTGTTCCAGGACTCCGGCCACTTCATTCAGGAGGATGTTCCAAAGAAGACAGCACTCACATTGATTGATTTCTGGAAGAGAAATGACAAGAAGGTGGTTGTGATTAAGAGCACATGGGGAACCAAGCCTTGAACAGCAGCCAGACTATCTTCACCAGTATGACAGGATCATCACCGGTGTATGGCTAACGGGTCACGGTATGACGCGCGGTATCAACTATCAACACGAGCTAGAACTAACAATTACCGTGTACCTCTGTTTTCACCCGTAGAACCCCCTGGAATAAAGCGTCCTGAGCAGGCTGGTGCGGCCCCAACCATTTCTCGCGAAGGTCGATTGCCTAAACGGTACGACGCGTCCACCCCGCTGGCCTCGTGTTCTTTAACTGATCTGATATTAAGGGTGTTTCTTTTAACTCTTGAGTCAACTCTGCCGTATACCATCTTTCAAGGAGACACACCAACACATCCAGTCACACAATGGAAGATGTCAAGATTGCCGTTGCTCAGAGACGACGTCTTCAGAGCTACATTGTTCTCAACATGATTGACGGATCGTTCAGTCTGACGTACCATGTGACACCCCACACGACGGTGGCTCGCTTGATGGAGATCTTTGCTGAAAAGAGAGGTATTCGTGATCAGTCCACAATGAAGTTCTTCCACAAAGAGAAACAAGTGTTCCCCGAGCAAACGATGGGCGAGCTGGGCTTCCGCAATGGTCAAGAGCACGACCTTAGATTTGAGAGTACAATGTTTGGAGTCAAGGTGAAGCCCGAGCAAGTCAAGGCCGAAGTCAAGCCAGAGCAGGATGGGCTAGATGTGAAGCCTGAGATCAAACCAGAGGGTGAGTCACACGTGAGCGTGGTGTTCCGTGATGATGCAGGATTCGAACTACAGATGAGATTGTCCAGAGTGGCTCCTTTCACTAAGGCCATGGCTGCTTTTGCTTCGAAGGTTGGTAAGCCAGAGAAGGCGCTACGATTCTACTTCTATGGTGAAAGATTGTATGCATATGGAACACCCAAAGAAATTGAGATGGAGAACGGAGATGAGGTTGAGGTCACATTTGAGAAGTGGGGTGGGTGTACTGCTTAGCAACAATAAAATCATAATCAGCTTGTGACATACCAAGTGACGGTGGCTCACTCGACATGTGGAGTAGCTACCACAACTCCAGGATTCTCTGCACATTGAGGCTTCAAAGACGAAGCCAGTTTGACCAACAACTCCTTGCGGAGCTCAGGACTTTTTCTGATGAACTCAATGACCAACTCACATTCTCTCTCTTCAAGTAATGCTCTTGACTCAAGAGCAATCGACTCAAGTTTGTCAATGGTCAGTCTGATGGCGGTAAGATGGTCTTTGGAGGTGGCAGCGTTGATCTCTTTCACCATTCTCTCAATGATCGCCCCAGCGTCCAAACGGGCAGCAGTACCACCAGAAGGTTCATATGCAGAAAATGGCACATGTTTGGCAGACGGTGGTGAAACCGGAAGCTCTCCATCAGTGATTGGATTGTGGAGGAGGGAACGGGAAAGAGCAATGGATGGAACCTTTGGTGAGCCCTCAAGTGCAAGTCTCTTTCTCAATCTTGCTCTAGCCCTAGAGGTCAGTCTCTTAGCCGCCTTTTTGGAAATCAGTGGCTTTGGTTCTGGGATCGACTGAGAGACATGGACAGGCCAAGGCTCGTCATCATCGTGGTCCTCCTCTTTGGCCACATTGCGGAGCTCATCAGTCACGCGGCCACTTGCGCCATCCGATACTGGCGGAGTCTTGGAATCAGCACTGGTAGTAGCTGAGTTCTTGGTGTCTGCTGAATCACTGGTCAGCGATGATGGTGGTACAAACAAAGAAGACTGACGCTGACCTGTTGGTTCTGACTTGTCCTTAGCCGCCGTGGACTGGGTGGAAGGAGGTGGAGTGTACCTGAAAAGAGATGCTGGGCCACGGGGAATCGGATGGGCAGATGGTGAATCTGGTGTTTTCAGAGTCTCAATATTCACACTCATGGTGCACAGTTGGTGATTGTCTTGTTTGTTGAACGAAGCGCTGGGTCTCTGCTGCTCAGGTAGGTGGTTCACGGGGCAGATGCGCTGAGTGATGAATGGCCAGGCGGTTCGTGGCCCGATTGTTGAGACAACTGTTAGGAAGGGCGGAGGCGAGGATCTTGTGATCAAAGATCCCTTTGTGGTGGTCGAGGATCCTTGCCGCTGTGTTATGGTTATGGATGAGGGAGGAAACCTGGGGACGATACCTCTATTTATACTTCGCGTTAGCCGCCCTATCTACTCAGGAGTACCCATATACTGTTTATTTGAATGAAGTCGCTGAAGTTACCCCTACAATGCTATCATGTTTGAACACGTTTCATAAAAGCTTCATTAATCATCCTCAGTATTAGTTTATATCATAGCGCCATCAGTCATAAGCCAGTCTTGATCACATTATCAGCACCATATCAGGGCCACAGACCTGTGAACCCCCATCATTTCCCTTGTGCATTTCACTTTGCCACGTCCCCTCCTTTGTTATCAACCTCACTGATCTGCTCCACCAATTGACGGCGAAGCTTCTCGTTCTGAACAACGAACTTGAAGAGCAACTTGTTCTCCGCAGCATCGATATTGCTTCTCCAGGTCTGGATGATGCTTTCCAAGACACCAAGATAATCTCTAGCCTGTGTGATACCATCCATTGACGTCAAAGATGCAAACTCTTCGACAAGTGAATCACAATACTTCTCTGGGTCAACCAGGTACTTCGTCGTCTTCAGAGCAGCTGGTGCAGCAGCTTGTTGGACCTTGGTGACGTCTGGCTCTGGATCGTTGTCTGTGTGATTGTCTGTCTCGTTGTCTGTCTCATTGACTGTACTGTCATCAGATTCGTCCACAACAGCATAAAGCAATGGAAGTTTTCTCTTCTTGGCAATCACATTTGGTTTTGAACTGGCTTCGGAAGGAGCTGTGGCCTCCTTTCTTGGTCTTCCCCTCTTGCGCTTGACTGGGTGAATGGCAGGGGCCTCTGGAGCAGGCTCCTCAGAATAGGCGGCCTTCGAAAGCTTCAATCTTCTTGATGCTCTTTCAGCAGCCTTTGCAGTAGTTGGCTTTGGTGGAGCTTTCTTGACAGGAGGAGCTGGTGCATCGCCCTCTCTCACTTTTCTTGGTCTGCCTCTCTTTCGCTTAACAGGGACTTCTTCTGGAGCTGCCACTTTAGACTTCTTCGAAGACTTGTTGATTGGACCTGATGGAGATGGGCTGTCCTTGTTTGCCTTCTGTAGGGCTCTGAACAACTCTCCATCTGATGCAGGGTCAATGCTGGAAGAAGGAAGAGGTTGTGGTGATTGGACAGTGCGAGAGCCTGGAAGGAGATCCCAGAAGGAAGAGGAAGGTGTAGTGGTGTCTTGAGTGATGGCCATATTACAGGTTCTAGGGCAGGGTGTTGTGTGGCTCTGTGTGACGATTTGTGTGGAAAGGGGGCTGCTTGTGCGATTGACGTGTCAGCTGCAGAACAGTGGGCAAGATTGGCCTTCAGGTTGGAAATAGTTCTTTGGATCACCACTGAGATGTCACTTCAATTGGCACAACGTTCTGCGGTAGCTCACCTGCTCTTTGACAACTAAAGAAGCGCTGTTTGTCTTGTCTGTGTGTTGAGATAAGGAGCTGGCTACTGACACGAAACAAAGAAGGCGCGCACACGCTGAAAACTGGGGTTGTGGTCTGTTGATCGCTGCAGCTGCAATTTGCGGTCACGTGGAAAGCACGTGAGAGGAGAACTAGTTCATCACGGATACTATGCTATTGATGTTCGCAATTGAGCATGGAAGAGCAGCTGCTGCTCCAGCTTTATGAACTTTGACTCATTCAAGATGGAGTTCACTGCTGTAGTTGCGAGGCTGTCATGGGTTGATCAAAACCAAGCCTGGTCATCGAATCGCGTGAGGACTACAGTGGTGACTTCGTAAGGGCATGCAATATTGTGTGATATGAAATGGCTAGCAGTGGATATAGCAGTTCATAGCAATGGTGTTTATCTTCGTGATTCTTGACTCAGAAACATGTGGTTGTTCTTGATGTTGATGCAACTCAGATTATCGAGTAGGCAGCTCCGTAACGGATCGTGACAAGCCATTTACAGGGTGCAACGATTCCCCGCTGGAGCTTTGCAGGGTCCTTCGGAGGACGGCCAACCCTTCTCTTTGGGGGCACATACTCAACAATCACTCTTGGCTCGACCTCTTCATATGGATCTTCATCTTCTGAAATCTCGCTTTGTTCTGCCCCCGCCCACTCTGGAGAGTCGGGAGTGGCAGAGAGGGTCGGCGAGCGTGGAAGTTGCGAAGCTTCGGTCTCTTCAGTAGTTTGGCGGTCAAAATCCTCAGGAAGGGGGAAAGTGCTTGGAGATGGCGCTTGTCTGGGCATGATGATAGGTGGACGACGTCTTGGTGGTGCCGGTTCAGGGGTGCCTGGAATCGGGGTGGAGGCTTCGGAGAGATCTGAGGAGTCTGAATGATCTGGAGGTGATGAGGCAAGCTGCGAGTACTTCATATCAACAGTACCCCATATCTGTTGGTCATTGAGAAACTCCGAAAGGACGAAGTTTTCTGAGCTGGGGGCTTTCGTGTTGTCTCTCCAACCAGTAGCTGCTTGCCACCTGGCGAGCGAGCTGGGACTCTGAGAAAGGGGATTCGTCTGGACTGACATCTTCAGTGCTCCCTGGTCCACTGTGACAACGTAGATCTGTGTTGCGTGTAAGTTGTGGGGCTGTGGAGTGGATCTGTGGAGTGGGGTGCGTTATCTGGATCTCTGTCACGTAAGCTTCAGTGAACAATAGTGTGTCCGTACCATGCTTCCGGCGTTACCCGGCCTTGACTCCACAATACGGCTGTGTTTGGTCATGGCCATAGCAAGCTCTCCATAACAAACAACACAAACATCAGCTGTTAAACGGTATTTCACTGCTATACTTGTCGAGAAGAGATGAACAATGAGGAATCCTCAACAGCAGAATCGTTATCCCACGGAGACTTCTCTAGAGTACGACACAGACCCTGAAGACGAGAACCCACAACTCATCCCAGCAGACCAAGCACTCTACGCCATTGGTCACGTTACACTTATCCCACAGAACCACTACAGCCATGGAATCGATGGTGACACGATCCCCTTGAGAACACAGTTTGACATCCAAGCAGGCACTGGTCAGTTCTCAATTGATAATCTCAGGACTCGCTCGCAGCAAGAGTACAAGTACGATCAGCTCACTGCTGAGTACAGCGATGGTCTTCGAGACTTTCGCAGTGGGATCTCCAAGCTCCTCAATGTGAGAGATCGGTACATTTCCGTGTCATGTCAGAGGCCACTGGACAACCCGTTGAACTCGGATGAGTGGGTCAGTTATCCGCCACCACACCCAAAGGGATGGCACTATGAAGACGAGTACGGTCCATTGGACTATTACTACGACAAGACTGCAGTGCCACATTATCTTGGAGACACATTTGACATCACAGATTATAAGAAGAACATCTTGGATCCATACATGTCAAAACATCACACTGATACCAAGCAGAGTGTAACAATGACTCCATCTGGTGTTTTGGAAGTCGAAGGATTCGAGAGTCCCACCGTGATTCCAACCTGGTCAGAGTTTTTCGAGGACCTTCAGTCATTGGTTTCCATCAGTGTCTCCGAGCAGCCGATCCAGATCTCATTGAGACGTTTGGACTATCTGAGAGCCAAGTTCGAGTCTCACATGCTTCTGAATGAGCATAAGGAAGCTTTCATCACCAAACTCAACCCACATCGAGACTTCTACAACGTCCGCAAGATTGACAACAACGTTGATGTCACGATGGCAATGACCAAGAAGCATCTGTTGAACCTGATCAACCGCAAACTCAAAGAAGAACCTGACAGAGTCGTGTATTGTGAGGATGGTGTGTCTATGACCCTTGAAGAGCTATTTGCTCCATACATCAGCGACACAATGGATATGAGACTTAACATTGACGATCTATTTGAGTTTGGTATCATTGACAGAACATTCAGCCATCATACAAAGAACATGTTTGACAGTTCGGCCCGATATGACTCAATTGTTCGTAACGAGGTTCTCGTGAAGATTGACAAGACATTCTTGCGGATTGACAATGCTATCCATGGCGAGTACCTGAGTCTGGTTTTAAAGCAAGTCTTCAGTGATTATGAGAAGTCCAAATATCAGTATGCCGAACTGGGTGTTGATTTGGATGTTGGTGGTCGTGATGGAGTTACTGGCTGGTCTTTGATTGCTTCTTGGATCATGGACAACAGACTCGTGAGCCACAATGTCAAGTGGATTGTCCGGATTTCTCGAAACTACAGTCACTTGAGGCAAACTGGTAAAGTGCAGAACTTCCAGGAATACCTTGATCTGATCTTTCGCCCACTGTTCAACGTCTCGATCAATCCCGAGAGTGATGTGAACCTACACTTCCTGTTGACCAAGGTGTCTGCCGTCTCCCTTTTGTCTGGCCATCACAACAATGACGTCGAACGCACACTGTCTGACATCCACATGATCAGAGAACCGCAGCAGTGGACCAATGCTGAGAATCCACCTTTCGCGTACTACCTCTTCTACATCTTTGCCAACATGACATCACTGAACCACTTCCGGAAGTCCCGCAACTTACCAACATTGACTCTCAGACCTTCTGTGGCATCACATTCTGCGACGACTGGCCTTGGGATCACGACCGAGTCATTGGCGTCTTCTTTTCTTCTATCAAAGGACATTATCAACGGTGAAGAACTCTCGGACCATCCCGTACTCCAGTACCTCTACTACCTCAAGCAAGTTGGTATTACCATGAGCCCACTTTGTTGGAACAAGACCACTCAACTCAAGAACGATGACAGCAGACTCACAAGTCTCACCACAAGCGTCACGTATGGTGACCATCCCGCCATTGACTTCCTCAAAGTCGGTATGCGCGTGTCGTTGTGCACGAACAAGCCCCTGTTTGCATCATTGACGCGTGAACCTCTCATAGAGGAGTACTCAGTCGCTGGGTCTATCTACAAGTTGAGTAATGTGGATCTATGTGAGTTGTGTCGGAACAGTGTGCTGATCAGTGGGTTCAACTCGCATTTGAAGCAACATTGGATTGGCGTGAGGTACGTCGACAAGGGTGACCATGACACGGAGGACTTTGACGAGTTTGCTATACAGAGATGCAATGTGCCGAATGTGAGACTAGAGTATCGTTCCAGATGTGTTGATGTTGAGCTCGACTTCGTTAAGCAGCATGCATCATGTGCTGATCATACCGTCTGAGCTCTTAGTGACAAATGGCGCCCGTGAGCGAATTATATCATGGCGATCAGCTATAGCGGATCTCCCCAGCTCTATATATAAAATTCATGTACTGCATCGATACTTTCCTCTTCGTCAATACACATACGCTTGATACCCATTATCTTGCACAATGAGCACACATTGCTTGGATCAGAATGATCCGTCGAGTATTGACCTGCAAGCTGACGATTCGTCAACGGGCTCGACTGTCGGCCCATCATCAGCAGAAAGAGATGACGAGAAAGCCATGGCCGAGCCTCGATCTTTACAATCAAACAACAATGGTTGTATTGTGACTGCTATTGAGTATGGTCGCTCAGGTCTTTTCACCCAACAAGAGTTCTATATCCTCAAGGAGCAGACGACTCCAGGAGCAGCAACAACAGCCTACGAAGAGTCTGTCAAGAGCCTACTGGACTTCATGGTGGACAACAGCAGACCTGCTAATACCATTGTTTACCTTCAATTTGATGGACTGCACCGAGATCTTGTCGCACGCATTGACCGGTTGTACAAGGAGCGTGCTATCTTCCACGATCTACCAGGAAAGATCTTCAGCCTGCAGAAGCCACACTGTCTCGAGAAGGCTACCGTTGATACGGGAGCTATCTATGGGTGGATGCCGTTTTTGACAAGTAACATGTCGAGAATCCCACAACTCCCACTGCCGGCTACAAAACGTACAACATACCAAGGAACACAGAATCGTAGAACAGTCGGTGATTCCCGAGGTATCACCTTGACTGACAAGTCGATGACTACATCCATCTGCTCCAGAAGGGATTTGATCAAGGAGTCCACTCACATGGCAGTCGCATCTCCTCTCCTGAGCCAGCTGTTCTTCATGGCGCACTTGAGATCTGAGTCGAGACCGGGAATCCCCGACACAGTCATGATGTTCATCGAGTATGATGATGTCTCACCCATCTTGTCGGATGTTCGGAAATACATTGGAGAGGAGCTCCCTTCAAGATTCTTAAAGCATAAGAACCTTCCAAAAGACGAGAGACCAGACAAACCTTTTTTGACCCAGGGTGGCCCTTGCGAACGAGTGTGCAGTGTTCCAAGACTGCTCAAGTTCTGCTTGGATACCATCAGCAACCATTCCTACAAGGTCATGAAGGATACATATGACAGTGAGCTCGAGAAACTGGATGCCTTGTACGACAAGGGATCGATTGCCGTTCTTCTTGAAGATATGGAGACGCTGGAGGAAGTTTTCACTGCTGAGAGCGGAGTTCTGGCTGACTACGACCGCAATGTCTATCTCAAGTCACATCGCAAGGAAATACACGCCGGCCCTCACTCCAACACGACACTTCTTTTCGTTGACACTACAGCAGCGTGTGATCTCCATGCTCAAAACTTTGCCACAGTATACACTGACAGACTCGAATATCTCAGACATCTGGACTCAAGTCTGGACCAGAACGAAGCACTCAAGGGGATGACCGCATGGCTATGGCAATCGAAACGCCGCAACGTGAACTACCGGATCCAGAAGGTTGGGTGTCTTGAGATCTTGAGTAATCCATACAAATCAGTGTCGACATACAAGGCACATCTGAAGAAGCTTCAGTCCTTAGCAGAACCCAACCCGCCGGTGCCACTGATCACCAACTGGCAGAAGAATGGACGTGTTTACCTCATCAGATCATTCAGTGTAATGGCCTTCTTGGGAGCCTTTATTGGGTTGATGTGCTCCTTGTCAGGTACCATGGGGGCATCATCCACAAAAACACTGGCTGGGATCTAAACTTCTTCATTCAGAGTTTCAGAGGCCCCAAAGCTATGCTTGTTTCATACTTCGTTGGTGGGCCTATCCTCCTTGGTTGTATGCTAATTCTTCTTCAGCTGACGTCGGTCCCAAATCTCCTCAATTGGCCACCATTCAACACTGCTGCCTGATCATCCGCCCTCTTAAGATCCAAACTGGTCACTCCAAGTGCTGTTCTTCCCTTCATTTCGTTCAGTTCTGGCCACTAGCTATCTACCCCATGATAATACATCATGACTTCCTATTTCGGTATACTGCCTAATTAGGTCATTTAGATCTTTTTGTTCGCGAAGCCCAAAAAAATTTGATGGCACCAAAAACTTTCCGCGAGCTCATCTCCTCAAAGCGACCAAAGACACATTGTGTTCAGTATTCCACCACGAAAACATGGCTAAGAGTTCAAGGGTGAAACAGAGACCTTCAAAGTCTGGAAAGTCCCAGAGACCTGAACAGAAGGGCCAGAAGAGACGCCACGAGGAGGTTGAAGAGGAGACCGACAAGGCTGTCGATGAGGTCGATGAGGAGTTTGACGATATTGAGGCCCTTCTTGATGTTAAGGCAGATGTGAAGTCATCTAAGCAGGCGGTACAGAAGGAAGATGATAGCGAGAGTGAGGATGTGGAAGAGGAAGAAGCCGAAGAAGAGGAAGATGATGATGAAGAGGATGATGAAGAGGATGATGAAGAGGATGAGGAGATTGAACAGTCCTCGAACCACACATCAAACGCATACGATGAGTCTGTTCCAGTTAGCGACAAGTTCGAAGACCACAACCTCTCTGCTCCAACTCTCAAGGCCATTACCGAGATGGGTTTCACCACTATGACTCCAGTGCAGGCCAGAACCATTCCACCTCTTTTGGCCGGTCGTGATGTTCTTGGTGCCGCTAAGACAGGATCAGGTAAGACCCTCGCCTTCTTGCTCCCAGCTATTGAGTTGTTGTACAACCTCAGATTCAAACCAAGAAATGGTACCGGTGTCATTGTTGTCTCTCCAACCAGAGAGCTCGCACTGCAGATCTTTGGTGTTGCTCGTGAGTTGATGGCTCACCACTCACAGACATTGGGAATCGTCATTGGCGGTGCCAACAGACGTGCTGAGGCTGAGAAGCTCGTCAAGGGTGTCAACTTGCTCATTGCGACTCCAGGTCGTTTGCTCGATCACTTGCAGAACACACAGGGCTTTGTTTTCAAGAACTTGAAGGCCCTCGTCATTGATGAAGCTGACAGAATCTTGGAGATTGGTTTCGAGGAGGAGATGAAGCAGATCATCAAGATCCTGCCTAAGGAGAACAGACAGAGTATGTTGTTCTCTGCAACACAGACAACCAAGGTTGAAGACTTGGCCAGAATCTCTCTTAGAGCAGGTCCTTTGTTCATCAACGTTGCCAGCAGAGAGGAGAACTCAACGGTGGACAGATTGGAACAGGGATACGTTGTGTGTGACAGTGACAAGAGATTCCTTCTCTTGTTCTCATTCCTCAAGAGAAACATCAAGAAGAAAACCATTGTGTTCTTGTCCTCGTGCAACTCTGTCAAGTATTACGCAGAGCTCCTCAACTACATTGACCTCCCAGTGCTTGACCTCCACGGAAAGCAGAAACAGCAGAAGCGTACCAACACCTTCTTTGAGTTCTGTAACGCCAAGCAGGGAATCCTCATCTGTACCGATGTTGCAGCCAGAGGTCTTGACATTCCATCAGTTGACTGGATCATCCAGTTCGATCCACCTGATGATCCAAGAGAGTACATCCACCGTGTCGGAAGAACCGCCAGAGGTACAGATGGCCAGGGTAAGTCTCTTATGTTCCTGACGCCGAATGAGCTTGGATTCTTGAGATACTTGAAGGCCGCCAAGGTTCCACTCAACGAGTACGAGTTCCCAACGAACAAGATTGCCAACGTTCAGAGTCAGTTGGAGAAGCTCATCCAGTCGAACTACTGGCTCCACCAGAGTGCCAAGGACGGTTACAGATCCTACCTTCAGGCTTACGCCTCGCACCACTTGAAGACTGTCTACCAGATTGACAAGCTTGATCTCGTCAAGGTGGCTAAGGGTTTCGGATTCACAACACCGCCAAAGGTTAACATCACGATCGGGTCGAGTGGTAAGTCGCCGAAGACGAAGGAGAATGGCAACAAGAGAAAGAAAATCAGAGCTTGAATTCTAGAGAGAGGATGCATATTGAATAGTCATGAAATTGTACATTATAAGTGAATTGTATAGTAGTTGGTCACCTTGAATTATAAGCAAAACATGATGCATATATGGGGGACTGACCACATGCCGGCGCTCCGTGTTTAATGAGAGCACGTCCTAAGCATCGACGTACTAGTATATTCGATCAGAAGATCTGTAGCTTATAGAACGATAAGACTTTCAATACTCTTAATTATGAAACCATTGTGTTACTAGAAAACTTGTCTATTCGTGCAACAGAGCTGATGTGTCTGGACCAGTTCTTCGAATGCGGTATAAGTACCCCACTCTATTTGATCAACGGATCAGCAAGAACACAAGTGATGAAGAAGCATCCCATAAGCAACCCCTCTGAAGCCGTGCTACGTCTTGCAACTGGCTCCCCAGAGAGAAAGGTTCAACGAGACACCACAAACACAGTCTAAGGACGCAACACCACCACCACCACCACCACCACCACCACCACCTCATTCGCCTCTCCAGAACGATACGCCTGAGAACCCACCCCTGGATCAATCCGTCTACAACACCATACTTCAACAATGTGCTCAGCCTTCAAGGCTTTTTCGACTGGCCTTCACCCCATATCACCGGAGGGCTCAGAGCCTTCGAGCTCAGGTTCCGAATACTTTAGGTCTGATCTCACAGCTGTCGACATTGTTGCCACTACATATAGCCATACAACAGGTGACTGCCGAAAGGATAAGTTCACCATTGACAGTGCTGAAAGCCAAGTTGATGACAATGCTGACCAGTTATCAAAGGAGGGACTCCATAAACTTGAACGTATCCTCAAAGGCAAAGCTCAACGCAAGGGCTCAACGACGACCGACAAACCAAATGTGATTACATTTTTGAGACTGTACGGTTTCTCAGATCTTGTTGCTAACTTCATATGTCATTTCTACAGCTCGAGACATCTCCCTGAACCCATTGTACGCGCAGTCACAACAGTCAACAAGACTGGCTGCTGGTCCAACACTGATGTAATCGATGGCGCATTCATTTATGGTACCTATAGATTTCTTGCACCGGTGTCTAAGACAAGTAAAGTCCACGAACAAGACCAACAAGCAGACTCTGAGCTACTAGGTGATACGAACTTGTCAGGTGTTGATTGGTCACGTTCAGTGCATAAGATGTGCTTTGTGGTACACGGAGGTTCAATCTCGAGAAGGCTAGGTCAACTGGTGATGCTTTGGTTACCTGACTCGGAATTCAAGCCTGAAAGTGACATGTTCTCTCAGATTGATCACTTTCTGGGTGACACTCTTAAGAGGACAGTTCTTGCTGAGGCCAGCTTCTCAACTGGTGGACAGCTTCATGGCTTCCAAGACAGCGTTGAATTTGCCAAGGCATCAAGGAGGGCAAAAAACTACTACTCCACTACTATGAGGCTACTCCGAAAATGCATCCACGACGTTGCCCATGCGTCATCAGATTTCCTCTTCAACGAGTTCTTTGACACCGAGTTGCTGGTATTGCAAAGGGCAGACGGTGTCGACAGGGGAAAGCTTACTGATCTTATCAAAGCTTTCAAATCTATTAAAAAGCAGATGTCTTTGGACAAGCGGGTGCATGAGAAAGAGCCTCGCCTCACTGTTGAGTTGGCCGAATTGGACATGCAAGTCAACAGAGATCTGAACGAGGTGATTCGCTGCCGGGAGAAGAAGATTGAGGAGTTTGATCGAGCCCATCCTGGGGAAATGAGCGAACTTCGTAAGAGACTCTTTGACCGTGATCCCCAGGGCTTTACAGCACTCCAAGCTGTCTTCTCACAATACAAAGGTGGTAAGTTTGCTCAAAATTACAAACTTCTATGGTCGGCTCACGCATGGCGCCGGAACTCTCGTTTTGAATACTGGTACAAGGATACATTCCTACCAGACATCGATTCGGCTCTCAAAGAATTGAAAGATCTGATCAAGATCAAGCCCGATGTCCCTGCTCTTCCAACGCAAAATGTTGTTGACAATGCACCAGTGAGTTGGAAGTGGAATCAACACGGATGGAGTGCAGCCCGAAGAGCAGCTATGGTGACAGCTGGATACACTGCCCTCATTCAATCTCCCTGGAGACTTACACTGGAGAGCGTCATGAAACTCTCTGAGAAGCCTGAAGATATGGAGGATTTCTTGAGTGCGCTATGCTTAGTACTATGGAATGGATTGCTTTCGGGCTTACTCATCCTTGGATCTACTAGTGTTGGTATCGTTCTGTTTGTGGGGTTGACACTCGTGCAGGTATACGCCTGCCCCAACACGCTGAAGTGGCTCGATCCATGGGTCTGGGTCTTTTGCATTATGGGGCCGTGGAATGGAACCGATACTAGATGATTGACTAGCAGTTGAATGCCAGTCAAGGCATGCTACATTACGTTCTTTTATCCAGCTGGTCGGCTGTGCTATTCAATTGATGTACGCATTCATTAGTGGTCATAAGAGTGTACATTATGAATGATCTAGGAACTAGTACTTCGAAGCAGAGACTGGAACACCTTCAAGAGCAGCGTCATTAGTGAACCAGCTCACTGGGACGCCCAACCCGTTGACAATCTCACATGGCAAGCCACTCTTCTCTGGGCCAAAGATCTGCTTGAACACAGGAGCCTTACCGGCACCTTCGGCAATGAATGCAATCTCACGGGCAGCTCTGAGAACTGGGAGAGTGAATGTGATTCTTCTTGGCGGTGGCTTTGGAGAGTCTGAGATGCTTGCGATGGTGAGTGTCTCCTCTTTCAAAAGCTTGTGGCCTGGGAACAAGGAACAAGTGTGTCCATCTGGGCCTGCACCAAGGAGGATCAAGTCAAGTGACTTTGGGAGGAATGAGGCGTACTCCTCAGCAATCTGGGAGTCGGTCTGTGTGTCAGTCTCGTGCAACAATGACTCGTTAATGGTGTACACGGTTGGACCGTTGACTCCCTTGTGTGCCAATGGCTTGAGGACAGCCTCGTTGAAAGCACCGTAGTTGGAGTCTGGGTGGTCAAGTGGGACCAAACGTTCATCGGAGAAGTAGACTTTCCACTGATTCCACTTTATCTGGTCATGGACTTCTTCATTGTCGATCAGGCCCTTCTTGAGAGCGTTTCCCATGGAGCCACCAGACACGGCAATGTGGAAGAAGTCAGAGGTCTCGAGGGCCAAGTTCTGGATCTTGACGATGTGGCGGGCAGCAGCAGCTGAGACGGATGCAGAGTCGGTGTATGCGTAAACGGAAACCATTGTGTTCGTTGATTGATGTTCTGCAGTTGTGAAGGAGTGTTGGTGGAGGTGCACAAGGTGCCAAAATGTTGAGGTTGCGGTCCTACAAGGATGAGTGTGCCCCGGTGGCCGTATAGGGAAAGGTGCTGAGCCCTGGCTCGATTATGTAATAAATGGCAGCTGCTTATGTAACGTGATACATCCTATTCAACCTTACAACTTACAACTGATTAAAGAGATAACAATAGATTACAATTAACAATTATATAAATTACCGATGGCGTGATCTTACTTCTTCACACCAATGTCCTTCAATGCGTGAGTTCCGACCAACTCTGGCACAATGAGCTCGTAGTCCATCGTCTCTGACTGCATATCGCCTGGGTCCTTCTCAACATGGATCCTCGTGACAAGCGAGTTCTCCGTGATCAAGTACTTGAAGTCTCTCTGCTCCTCTGGCTCAAAGTTATCACTTAGACCAGCAGCAGATTGTGGGAACTTGGCCTCACCAATTTCGTACCCAGTCTTGGAGCCGGTACTGTTGAAGTTCTTGATGTGAACGAGATCAGCCCAATTACGCTTGTTCAGGAACTGTTTGTTAGGACGGGCAGATCCATCAACATCCTTCTGGAAGATTGGAACCATGTCTTCGTCAGTGAGATGGTCGAAGTGGTGTCCGTTGGATCTCTTGTTGAGCAGAGTCGCCATAGCGTCTGGTGGTGGTGCATTGACAATGGCGGAGGAGATGATGTTGAACATGAGACGTGGGTCCTGCTCTGGGTGATCAAGCACCTGCTTATTATGCTCCTTCTGCTTCTCACCATTGATCAAGTGATTGTGCAACTTGGTGCGGAATCTTCCAATCGCACAAAGATGAACGTCTCCAGAGAGGATCGTAACTCTAACACCAAGGGAGGATCCAAACTCCTGGAGTCTTGCAACCAAATTGTTACGCTCCTTCTTGTGGTGCTTCGAGCACCAATGATCGTTGAGGTCATCCAACACTTCAACAGAGCCGTCAAACTCGTTGACAAGTCCCTTGGCAATGACACCCTTCTGAGCCAGCGTTCTGATTGGGGCCAGGATGGCCGAGGTCAACAACCATTCCAACCAGACCAAACGTGGGTATGCGATTGGAACACCAAGCAAGACCAACATGTGCTTGATGTTTGGGTCTTGCTGGACCTCCTGTTTCAGTCTCTGGAAGACAATGTCATAAGTCTCATCAGAAACAACCTGTTTCAGCTTTCTCTCAGTTCTGCAATCAAGGCCCAAAAAGGCAATACCGTTTCCAAGCTTAGAGAAGACAGAGTGGGACTTCTCAGTGATGTATGGACCAGGGCGCTTGCCCAAGATCCAACTTGGATCGGTGTTATACTCCTCGTCGTTGTCCACAGATGTCTGATGCTGGAACAGCATATAGTACTTGTATGCCACCTTACCAACACCCTTAAACATCTCATTGGACATGGTACTGTTGTGGTAGGATCCGAATCCATCAATGATATCGTGGTCATCAAAGATGTTCATAGAAGGGATCGAAGCCATTGCGAATGGGTAAAGACTCTGAAGGGTACGACCCGCAGTTCCAACCCAGAATCCCTTACCAAACCACGACAGGTACTGGTTCATGTAAAAGTCATTGAACGACTTCTCAATCTCTCCGTTCATCTTCGCTTTCTGTTTCTTGAGCGGGTTCTTCTCCTGGAGCCACTCGTGGAAGACTTCAGAAGCGTTCTTGATGGCATCACAGTACACCTGATCACCACCACCAAGCATGACGTGGTATCTGTTCTCAGTGTAGTGCTTTCTCATGACATCGTACCACAAAGATCCCTTGAACGACTCAGTTTTGGTGGATAGAGAGAAACCGTTGCAGGAGTACGAGACAATGTTCATCGGTTGGTCCACTCTTGGGAGATAAAAGTCGAATGACAAGGCACCATTGACGGTGTAACGGACCTTCTGTTCGTAACTCTCCAAGTCCAGAACGATCGAGAATCTCCAGAAAGTGTAGCCATCCTGACGGTCGTAGATCTTACCCGGGAACGAACCCTGGCTCAACTCCGCCTCACTTTGCGCGCTGACTGGACCCTTAATGAAGGACACATTAGCGTCAGCGGTAGTGTGCTCGTCCTTGGTCACCAGCATCAGCGATGCTCTGTAATTTGGCTGACCTTGCTCCAGAGTTCCCAAAAGCCTGAGGATTGGGCCACATCGTATGTCAAGGCCTCCAGCAACCTCTGCGATGGGCACTTCAGTAGGACAGTCCTGCGCCGCTTCGAGCATGCCAAAGAGCTGCTCGAGCGGATGGGCGTCCTGATCCCACGATTCCAGTGCGGACTGTACAGTCATTGTTCTTGTTGGTTAAACCGTAGTCTAGACGACGTCCTCGAGTGTTGTTCAAGAAGAAACTGAAGCAAGGTTTGTAAAGATTCCGAGGCCCGAGGCTTTGTGATGATTTTACCATTGCTGGCATTGGTTGCAGCTGAAATTAGTGACGTTTTGGCGCAGAATGGCGCAGAACGGCGCAGGGATTCACTTATCTGGCGCACTTTGGCGTGATTTGGCACAGACTGGCGCGAAATCGTCCGAAAGCGGATCATGTCAAGATCACGTGGCTTTCTGAAGGGGTTACCCGGATTCTCCGCGAATTTGACCGGTAGGCGCCACACCATAGTCTTTGTAGGGCTTAACAGTTGGTGGTCAGACGAACTCGAGTGTGGAGGCCAGGTTGTAAAGAGTTGGTAAGTGATACAATCAGAGTTATTTCTTGTACCTTGAGAAATCAATCCGGGCATCTACCAGGCTGAACTCATCTCTCAACTCACTTCAAGAGCTTCTCTTACTCATCTGACATTAACCAAGAGAATCCTCCTTGATAACCGATCACTACTCAAACCTCTAATATCGACTCCACATCGAATAACAATGGGTGAGTCTTTTACCTCCTCCAATCCTCTCATTCCTGAACTAACTCTCGACAGGTGTTGCACTATGGCTTTGTCCAAGCCCACATTCTCAGATCTACGACACCCTCACCTCCCTCTGCATCGGACTACACCCATTATTCGACTCGGTCAAGTTTGAACCACACATCACCATAACATCTCAATTGGCCGTCAACTCCCCAGCTGATGTGCGCACCGTACTGGACAGCACAATAGCTGCCATTGGATCGTCCCTTCAGCCCGAGATCACACTCACAGGGTTGTACCTGAACCACAAGAATGGGTACTTCAAAAAAGTGTATCTCTCCGTGGACAAGACGAAGAACCTTGTCAGTCTCGCACGTATTATCAGAGAGCTCTATGTGGAGCTACCGAGTCGGAGGGATAAGGATGAAGCGAAGGAGGCAGCCTTAAATTGGGCCAGTGAAGAGTTCGACCCACATGTTTCTTTGGTGTACACCGACCTCTCGCATTTCGATACAGCGTTGGTGAAGACTGTGAAGGGACGGGTAGAGGATTACTTGGATCTCAGTGCGATTGATGTGAACGACTCGACACAGTTGACGGAGTATGGGCTTGGTTGGAAAGGTGGGGTTGTGAAGATTGTCAACTGTGAGGGTCCGGTTTCCGAATGGGAGGTGCTAGGTTCGGCTGACATACATTAGAAATGGAACGTATCTGGTGGGTTGATCATTAATAGTATACATGAAATTCAGTTGATCGGGATTACTCGAAGAAGTCATCCTCAGCATCCTCATCAACATCAAGCGCGGTCTCCTTCACAGTCTGACTCTCAAAGTTGGAGGCCAATGTGGTTCTGTCACCGGTCTTACCATCCAGGATGTCTTGTAGTGAAATAGGCAGTGTGTTGTCCTTAAGCATCTGTTCAATCTCCTTCTTGAACGCATTACGCTGCTCCTCAGTCTTGAGCAGACCCTTCTTTGCATTCTCATCCTCAGCACCATTCTGGTTTGGGAACAAAGAAATGTACTTTCTATCCTTTGGGAAGTTGACGACGTAGCACAAGTCAACCTCGGCGTGTCTGACCTTTGCTCTTGTCTTTTTGATCTCTTTCTTCTCCTTCTTCTCATCCACGAGTAGATCAAGCTCTTTCTGTACCTGTTTGTGCTTTCTCTGTGCTTTCTTCCTTTCGAAGAAACGAACCATGTGATACTTCTTTGCGATTGTCTTCACCTTAGCCACCTGTCCTGCATTTTCCAATTCAACCTTCAACGACTCCAAGGCACGCTCATTTGCAAGAAGGACATCGGCAGGGAGGATGTCTCTCTTCTTGGCGAGAAGACGCTCGATGTCACGGATTTTCTTCTTGATCTTGGACGCACCGGTTCCGATCACGTTGGCGACTTCAATAGCTGTACCGTTCGAGCGGTGCTTCTTCGTTTTGATTGGTGGCATCGTTCGTTGGTGTTGGTGTAAACTGTTGTTGGGGTGTTGGAGAGAAAGCTCATCGTTGTTTGAAGTGCGGGAGGAAACTTTTTTGTATGGTGTGGCGCATACCAATTATTTTTCTGTCAACTTCCAAACCTCCTAAAAGACAAGGGAAATTGGGACAGAGAGAAGCTACTTGAAGTGATTAAGTGAATGTATTGATAAACTAGTTTACAAAAACTGTCCCCTTTTGTCTAGACCGCTTGGCTGTGTCTGTAGCGTCTGTTGTGTTGTGTTGTTTGTTGTTTGCTGTTCCTGGATCGGATCAGATCAGACTGGGAGGACCCTGACACCGGCAAGTCTGTCAATTGTCTTGTTTATGTTAGTATGTCAGAATAGTTGTGACCGAAGGGATACTTACTGGTGCAATTGCTGGGTGTGACAGGAATGTGCCAATGACAGGGACACTTCTGAGGAAGGAGATGATGACCGCAAAGAAGTCACTGTGGGAGTTAGTATCGGAGAGTACAGCATCAAGAGAAGCAATAATAAGACATACCCGAACAGCTGGAGGATACCGAACGCTTCGATCATGAAGCCTGTGAATGGCCACTTTATCAGGATCAGGAAGATCCCAAGTGCAAACGCGATGGTTCCACGGATCTTTGCTGGTCGTGTGAAGAAGACAACTGTGCGCTGTGGTCCGATGATTAGCACAACACCGATGACGAAGAGGAGCTGTGGTTGAATGTTAGTTCTTGGGCTGCAGGGTATAGGTAAGAGGACAACTGAACTCACGTTTCCAAGGGCGAGCAGCGCCGAATCAAAGAAGGTCACCACTCCGAGCAGGAAGAAGAGAACACCGCCTGCTGTGAAACCGACACCGTACTTTTGCAGTTCTGAAAGCCACATCGATGTTCTGAGTGTGAGTCGATTGACGTTGCGGTTTGCTTGTTGTTCCTTGTTTGTTGTTAGTTGTCAAGTTTGTTTGTTTGTTGGCTGCGGACGCGCTTGTCTTCAGCCACAGTCACCAGCCACAGCTCACTAGCAGCTTATGTAAGCCAGTGTGGCTAGTGCGATTACATGACTGTGGAGCAAATCAGACGACAACACCCTTCTCTTGTCCTCTTTACCCAATGGCAGTAAGAGCAGGAATCACACCAAAGAACACACCTCCAAACTCATCCAACAATGGGCTCCAAAGGGAGCTCTTACACAGACGCACCACCAGCGTACTCGCCCACTGACCCTTCAGCTTCTACTCAGAACACAGCCTCAACAGCAGAATCTATCCCATTGAGAGGCGATGGAACCTGGCGTCCACCAGTCCTCCCAAGTCGTCCTCAAATCCCAACTCCACAACCTGCTCCGGCTCCACAAAAGAGACCAAATTTGCCTTGGACGTACCCACAGGGCTATCACTGCTACAAGTGCAACAACACGGGATACAAGCTCAAGAACGGCCGGTCCTGCCAAAAGTGCTGGGAGAGGTTTGCACGCCAGTCAAACGTTCAATTACAGTACACATCCACGTACGATCCAGGTCATCGCATCCCTTTCACTGACTACAGGGTCCATGATGACTTCACGGTGAGTAATGGTTATACCCGGCCTCCTTTCCCAATGCAGCCAGTCTACCAGCAGCCAGTCTACCAACCACCGGTATATCAGCAGCCTGTATACCCGGCTCCAATTGCAGTTCCAAGGGTTGTGCCTCCTGGTGACCCAAGTCTGGGTGGATACCTGTGTGGTAAGTGCAGAGGCACTGGAAGGGTCTCGGTGATGCTCTTTGATGAGGATATTTGCCATGTCTGTCACGGTGTTGGGAGAATCTTAACACGCTGATAGTGACTGCTTGGTTTATATGGTACATGAATGAGATGAGTTACGTGAATGATCACTAGTATCAATGGCTTATCGGGGAGTGCACTGGTAATGACTCATACAACATTAGTGTACCTCGGTGCTATTCACAAGAGACGCGGACAACGAGCAGAATAACATATACACTGTACCAGCATACTACTGAAGACTGGAATCACCATTTAGGAACTTATTTGTTCGGTCCGAACCACCTAAGCGGTGAATAATGTGTCAGAATCCATCTTGCTTACGCAATCACAAGCGCAACGCTGACATAAGCAACACATGCTCTTTTCACAAAAATTTTCGAGATATGTAGCGAAGAGGCTGACCAGTCCAAAGTCCAAAACTGGCCAGATCCACTTCATTTCCGTCTCTTCGCTGCCCGTGTTTCGAGTTGATGGTTTCTGTTTGTTTCTAGAGCATATCCTCTTTCAATCCAACCGCTTATCCACCTTTGAACCACCACAAACACCTGCAATATGTCTGACAACCTCACATCCCAAATCTCCCAACTGGACCTCTCCAGTCCTGCTGTCGTGCCTGCCAACGCTCATCTCAGAGGTGCCGGCTACTCCACTACTGCACAGACCACATTGAACCACACAAAGCCACGCAAGCCACAGGCCGGCTCAGATTCACCATTGCAGACCCGCCCGGCCTCGCCCTACACCATCAGAGCACCAGTCGACAGTGATGGCCTCTCGTGGCCTTCTATTGGTGCCAGACAGAGACATGAGGAGTCCGAGGAGGAGCACAGTGCGAGAGAAAAGAGAATAAGTGATGCTGTCAAGGTGATTTTGGAGGAACTTGGTGAGGACACAGACAGAGAAGGACTTCTTGAGACCCCTGAGAGATACGCTAGAGCCATGCTCTTCTTCACAAAGGGATACGAAGACAACATCAGAGATGTCATTAAGCGTGCTGTGTTTGAAGAGGATCACGATGAGATGGTCATTGTTAGAGACATTGAGATCTATTCACTCTGTGAACACCACCTCGTTCCATTCTTTGGTAAAGTGCACATCGGATACATCCCAAACAAGAAGGTCCTTGGTCTCTCCAAGCTCGCCAGACTCGCAGAGATGTACTGCAGAAGACTTCAGGTCCAAGAGCGTCTCACGAAGCAGATTGCCATGGCACTGACAGAGATCCTTAAACCGCAGGGAGTTGCTGTTGTCATTGAGGCAACACACATGTGCATGGTTTCCCGTGGTGTGCAGAAGTCTGGGTCCTCAACCGTGACGAGTTGTATGCTTGGTCACTTTAGGGAATCGCACAAGACGAGAGAGGAGTTCTTGGGCTTGGTGGGAAAGAGATGATGAGCCCCACAGCCAACCATATGATGACAAGACAGGCATTTCAACAGCGTCGATTGTCAGGGTTTTCATGATGCAAAGTTACGATAACGATCTACACCGATACCTCAGTGAGCTGTTGTTGATATCAACAGGGATACAACGCTGGGGTACATTTGTTTTTAAGTATAATTCAACCTACTGTTCTATTACTCTCGTGCAGTACTATATCTGCATAGGCAATGGATAGCGAGTGCTTTCAGGTCATCAATATTTGTGGTGGTCCAAAGGGACACAGCTCCACCACTCACGTCTACCGATCACGATTGCAACAAATGAGCTGGCAATATAGCCGTTCCGGTGTGCCTTATTGGTTCCATTCCAACTGCCTGGCTAGCTGATTGTCAATGTCTGACGGGATGTTCTGGATGGCCTCGAGCATGCACACTGGGAAGTCCGATGTCAAGTGATCGCTCTCAAGAAGTTCTCTTTCGAGTTCAACGCCAACGAGACTCACTTCGCAACATCGGGGCCATTCCCCTTCTGGGTCCCAGTACAGTGTCCTCCACGGAATGTGAACAGGCATGTAACCCGGTTTCTCCTGGACCCCACGCATCCATCCCAGGCAATGAACGAGTACTGAAACCAACTCATCTATCTGATACTCCAGGATACCGTTCAAGTCCAGACCGCTACCATGTGTCACTACTGAGATCGCGCTCAGACCTCCACCGATAATCTTGGGAACAATGGCTCCGTCGAGCACTGTCTCAAACGAGAAGATGCAAAGTAGTGGGCCATACAGCGCACGTATCTGATTGGGTGATACCTGGGCACTTGCTTGTCTCCATACAAGGGATCGACATGATGACAGATCCAACTTTCTCAAAATGCAATCATGTCCTCCAGTGATCGTTAAATCTTGGAAGTGTTTGCTGAAGGATAGGTCTATGTCTTCCATGTCCTCTAGAGTAGTGGTGCAAGGCGGTGTGGGGTCAGCTAGGTTATTCTCTCTGGCCCCCTTGAGGCACAGCTTCAACATAGTTATAACCTCATAATCCTCAGGTTGCTGTAAAACCTCTATCCCCTCCAATATTGGAAACTGGTTAGGATATTCCACTGTCAAGTACTCCAGTAATGGGGTTTTGATGCTCTTGACCTGAGGTTGGATTGGAAAAGCAACACCATCTGCCTCATTGAAGATGATGATCAGCTCCACCAGGCGTGGGATATTGATGTTGACCACTGGAACATCCACACTCACTGAAATAGTTATAGATCTCATGTGCGACATCAACTCTGATAATCTGCTTATTGTAGACGGGTTCCCCAGTTGATACTTTGCTAATGGGCCCCATGGTGCTCCAAAGCAGAAGTACCCATTACTCAGGGGAGGTAACTCAGAAAGGAATCGAGTATTCATCTTCATCAATGGGTAGTGTATCTTCTGATGCAGAAAAAAGGACCCCTCTGATGCCCATGTGTACACGAAGGAGTTCTGGTCTACGAAGCGGGGCTTCCAGGATGATCCCTCTCTCACCTGCCATGCATTCTCACAAAGCTCCTCTTCAATCCTCATCAGCTCAAAAAGCTTGATTGGCCTTTCTTGATGCTGGAGTGGTTTGTAATTTTGGAACTGAACACGCCGAATGTGCCCTGGGGAATTGAAGAACACTGGCTCCGAATAATCACGGAAGTTGGCGATGAGGACACAAAGCGGGCAAAGCAGGTCTGGGTATGCGTTGAGCAGCGCCTTGAAAGAGTGAACTCCGTCGATCTGCTTCACAATGTGAAGAAGTATATCTAACGGTAGAGCGTGCAGCAACGTTGTCCATCTGGGTTTGGGGTTGTTGGACCTCCTGTTCTTCAAGGTGCTGTAGCTGGATATACGGAACGTCTTCGTCATTGGATTAGCTGCGACTGCATCCATAAACAGCTCTGAGGGGTTGGAGAATGTGTGAAATACTAACCAGTAACTTGTAACTAGCTTGTTCACAGGAAACTTATCCATACTTTAACACTTATATTTCTGGTTTGTGTGCTGCTTTCTGGTCGAATGTGAGATTACAGCCTATTTCGGACGTGAATTGAGGTTACGCAGCCCTGGAGTGGTAGGGGCAGCAGCCCTCCCCTGAGCGTTTCGGATCCACAACCTCTCAACCGCAAGAAGACAGCCCTTCCGTATATGTGGGTAGCCTGCTGAGTCTACAGAGTGGTGATTGAGACGGAAGCAGCCGGATATTGGCGAAACATTACTGAACTAGCTCTCTTACCCAGTCCAGATCCTCAACGTCTGTCGGGATGTTCTGAATGCCCACGAGCCTGCACATAGCTGGCAAGTAATATCGACGCAAGTCACCATAATAATACATTGCTTCATCCAATTCCACACCTATGAAACTGGCACCCCACAAGGTATGGGCAAGTATGAAGGGGACATATGGGTATCGATCGGAGCACTCCCAGTTAGTGCAATGGACAAGTATAAATTCTAACGTTTCAAGGTGATCATCAATTTGGCCATTGATGTCTATCCCACCAGCCTTATCCGTTATCAATAAGGAACTCAGGTATTCTGTCGTGAGTTCAGGTACAACGGCATCTTTCAGGAGAGTCTCAAAGGTGAAAAACTCCAGTGCCGGTGCGTGAAGTGATTGCACTTGGTTCGTGAGCACTTGAGTACTAGCTTGTGTCCAAGTGAGAGAATCACATACGCTGAGATCCAGCATATTCAATATCTTATCATGTCCACCCACTACCGAAATGACACTGGAGTATTTGCTGAAAGACAGGTCAATGCTGTCCATGTCTTCAAGAGGAGTAGGACAAACAGGTGTCGGGGCGTGTACATCACGATTCCCTGATATTCCAGCAAACTTGATCAGGAGCTGTGTGATGTTTCCCCTCTCAGTCTGACTCTGGGATACTCGAATGTTCTCGAGCCGGGGGAAGTGGGTGACATACGTTATCGAGAAGTACTCGAGATCTGGTGCGTTGATGTTCTTGACCTGGGGTTGAAGGCGGGCTGCACAACAATCCATCCCAGTCTCAAACGTGATACTCAGTTGCTTCAACGTCGGAATACTCAGATGCTTCACAGGCATGTCATTTGGTACGGAGATTTCGAGGATGCTCAAACGAGAGTATTGCTGAGAAAGCTTGCTCATCCTCAGCGGTCGGTGGTCTCCTGGGCTTGTCAGGACGCCGAAAGGTGCAGTGACGCAGACCCTATCACCTCTTTCACGAGGGAATTCGCTCAAAAAGCGGATACCCCTCCTGGCTAGGGGAAATTGGATTCCAGATGCATTGAGGAAACTGAATGGAGCTCCTGTCACGTAGACAAAGGAATTCTGGTCGATAAAGGGGATTGAGCTCATGAATCGATCAGCTTCGTGTTTCCGCGAGTTGTTCTCCCTCTCAAGAATCACAGATTCGAAGAGCTCAAAGCACTTAATCATGTGAGTTGCAGTGTGCTCTCTGCTATTGTATTCGTAAACGCTCAGAATTGGAATTCTTTGTGGGGTAGTGAAGAACATCGGGCCTTTCTCGATCAACTCCTCCTCATCGTTCGTGAGGATGACACATTGTGAGCATAAGAGCTCCGGGTATGCGTTCAACAGTGCTTTGAATGTGTACATGCCATCGAGAAAGCTCACCACATTGATGAGCAGCTCATTGGGTAGAGACTCTAGTAATGTTTTCCTCGTGAACCGCCGACTCTTACAGCTGG
This sequence comes from Petasospora veronae, assembly GCA_030563065.1. Taxonomy (NCBI): domain Eukaryota; kingdom Fungi; phylum Ascomycota; class Saccharomycetes; order Phaffomycetales; family Wickerhamomycetaceae; genus Petasospora; species Petasospora veronae. Next base: position 125,243 of record JAKUBA010000020.1, on the reverse strand, counting down.
TCTTCATGGTGGGGATCGCGTCTTGTTACGGGGCAATTGGTTGAGACAGTGTACTAGTGGATCTTTAACTGAGTCGTGTGGAGCAGGAAGAATTGGCGAAGGCATCTGAATGAAAGAGAGTCGAGACCTTAAGAAATTGACTAATTATCTGTTGGTGAAGAGCTAAAAGAAGCCAGAAACTGACCAGACGATTTGAGAAGTGGAGGAGCGGCCGTCCGTTTCCGGCCCAAAAACATGGTTAGAGAGCCCTGGTACGGTAGGGACCACAGAGTATCACCCCTGTGAACTTCGGACACACAACTCAACCAGCCAAAGATAGGTCTATAAGATTGAGTATTTCGGAACTAATAAGATCATTCGGATTGTGCTCGACGGCGGTTTCTCACCGTGTATGTTTGCGGTCAACCCGCAGACTCCAGGAAGAGGTGAGTGAGATGGAAACACCCGGACATCCTCATCGGCTCAAAATTCCTCTGCAAGGTGGCGGTCAGCTCGAGGACTCCTCTCACTTTGGGTTCGTTCTCGGTTCGCAAACCATCTTCTACCCTGTTGTACATCGATGTCAGAATCACTTGCTCGTTTACTCGAATGGGCCACCTCTAACGGTGCCGTGATCCACGAATCTGTCAAGTTTGAGCAGACAGAAGCCAGAGGCATATCCGCCATATACGCCTCCTCGGCTCCTTTTGACTCTTCAGAGGAGCTTCTTCAAGTCCCGCAGTCTCTGACAATCACTCCAAAGCTCGCTGAAGACGTATTTGGCACACAGCTGGTTCCAAATGGCAACAGAAACGCGCTCACACAGCTTCTCCTCGCCAAGCTGAGGTTTGATACCAACGACACAACTACACTAGATGTCAACATCTCGACCTTCTTCAAGCCATACCTCACTATACTTCCAACAGGAAAAAGCACTGGATCTCCTCTATTCTGGGATGGTGATGAGCGTGCTCTGATTTCAGGAACAGACCTCTTTTCCCGTCTCGACCGTGAGACGCAGACGATCCTGGAGACATGGCACACCATCATCTCCAAGCTCCCAGTGTCTCTCCGTCCAGTATCATACACAGAAGACCTCAGTTTCTATTCTGCAGCCAGAGAGGGAAAAAGTGAACACTTCGCAGCATACTTGAACAACCCTATTGGATGGACGTCGTTCCCTGCGTTCTTGTGGGCACACGTCACCTTCACATCGAGGGGGTTCCCATATTTCCTTGGTTCAAAGGATGCTAGAGACATGAACGAGGCTATCTTATTACCTGTTTTTGATCTTCTGAACCATGACAACAATGTCAATGTGAAGTGGCATGTCAAGGGGGATGAGGAGAAGGCATATACATTCAAGACGGAGCAGGAGTTGAAAGAAGGGCAGGAGATCTACAACAGTTATGGACCAAAGACTAATGAGGAGTTGTTACTCGGCTATGGTTTTGCTGTGGAGGGAAACGAGGTTGAATATACTACTCTTGTCCTGAGAATTCCAGAGACAGAAGTTCAAGCTGCATTGAAGTTTGGGGTACAACTGACAAAGACTGAGTTGTCATTCAAGCTCGACAAGAGCAACGTTCTTCCGGATAACTTGGTCATGTTGTTCACTTTCCTGATGAAGTCTGCATCTGAGAAGGGAGTGACGCTTAGAAACAGACTTGAGGGACTGAGACAGCTCTCAAAGATTGTGTCACAGAAGCTTGATGTTCTCAAGCCATCCAAGTCAGCTGGCTCATTCGATGCATCTATCGTCAAGGCATCCAAGATCTACAAGAACTCACAGAAGCAGATTTTCCAACTCACATTTGAAGAGATCACAAAGGTTGAGAAGGCACTGTTGAAGAAGCACAAGCCACTCTCGTTCAAGACGTTGTTCAAGAACGACAAGACCTTTGCCCACTCTCTTCTTCTCGTCTTTGGTATTGCATCATACGAGCAACTGACAAAATCTGCTGATATCGAACGTGCTGTCCTGCTGTGGGTCATCAGATGTGGTAACAAGAAGCACTATGCAGAGAAGGCCGCACTCCCTGACTGGATTTGCCAGAGATACCAGACCATTGCTCGGAATGTCCAGGTTTCCAAGGAGGACATTGAGGAGAACTTGCCAATTCACCAAGCGCTGTTCCCGGCCATTGAGAAGAGAATTCCAGAGTTGTTTGGAAAGGGTGACTGGGGCATCAAACAGTTTGTCATTGCGGAGAGATTGATTGACGAGGTCTGCTTCACAAGGGAGGCTAGCAACGAGGTGTTCTTTATTGAGGAGGTGAAACTGTGAATTGGTTGTATCAATGTATATAGACTCAACCAAGAACGGTGTTAATACGTCAAAAGAGTGAAGAAAGAGCCGAACAATAGAGTGAAGATACCCTGGGCTCGTGGCCCTGGTTTGCGCCACACATGGTCCCCAATCAACACCCGGACACCTCAATTGATTCCGCTGGAACTCTTCGGTGAAGAAGCATCTGTCAACTGACAAGCCACCACAAAGAGACAATTCTGGAAGCCAAAGAAGACACTAAGAATGTCGATTCAATACTCGGTGAGCTCGACCGGCTCGTTCATGCGAGCGATGCAAACTGTGAGCGACGCCATTGCACTCGTGGGCGACGACTACACACGGCCCACGCCCAAGATCGACACAGAGGAAAACACTGCCAATCTCGACATTCTCAAGAGCTTTGGAGAAATTGCATTCATCGAGGAGCTTGAAGAGATCAGCTCAGAAGACGACGGTGATGATGGAGTGAATTCGTTCGCCGAGCTGGAAAGAGAGTGTGAGCGTGTGGCGTCCAAGCCTGATGTTGAGATGAGCTCGAGAGACCTCGTCGACTCGGTGGTTTCAGTGCTCTCTACGGAGACAAGTGACGAAGGTGTCCAGTCATTATTATTTGATGTGTTTGGTTTCGACGAATTCGACCTCATTTCGAAGGTCATCAGTGACAAGGAACGCATTCTCACAGACAAGGAGAAACAACATCAAGACAAACCGAAGAAGGAGTTCCTCACAGAAGCTGACATCCGCAATCAGGTAAAAAGGAACCAACAGAAGGCCAAGAACGAGGTGCTTGCTCCTGCTGCTGTTCATCAACAATACCCACATGTCTTCAAGGCGTTTGACGGAGGTAACACTGTTGCTTTCAACGGGCAGAAGTTCTCTCTCCCTGTTGGATCGCAGAGGTTGACCCATTCATTCTACGACGAAATCACAATCCCAATCCAGGAGAACAAGAGACTACGAAAGCCGAACGAGGTGCCGGTCTTCATCAAAGACCTGGACTTCTTGTGTCAGGGAACTTTCAAGGGATACACACAGCTCAACAGAATGCAGTCACTCGTGTACCCAGTTGCCTACAACACGAACGAGAACATGCTTGTGTGTGCTCCAACTGGTGCCGGTAAGACTGATGTTGCTCTGCTCGCCATTCTTCACACTATCTCCCAGTTTACCACAGAGACTGCTGATACAGTCGACATTGACTACTCCGAGTTCAAGATCGTGTATGTTGCTCCACTCAAGGCACTTGCTGCTGAGATTGTTGAAAAGTTCAGCCAGAAGCTCCAATGGCTCGGAATCCAAGTCCGTGAACTCACTGGTGACATGCAGCTGACTAAGGCTGAGATTATTGCTACTCAGATCATTGTCACAACACCAGAGAAGTGGGATGTGGTTACAAGAAAGGGCAATGGAGATAATGAACTCGTGAATAAGGTTCAGTTGCTCATCATTGATGAGGTCCATCTGCTTCACGAAGACCGTGGTTCTGTCATTGAGACACTTGTTGCTCGTACGTTGAGACAAGTGGAGAGTACACAGTCCATGATCAGAGTGGTTGGTCTCTCGGCTACTTTGCCGAACTTTGTTGACGTTGCTGATTTCCTTGGTGTTAACAGACAAGTCGGAATGTTCTTCTTTGATCAGTCATTCAGACCCATCCCTCTGAAGCAAGAGCTCGTTGGTGTGCGAGGTAAAGCTGGCTCAAGAGAGTCCCGAGAGAACATTGACAAGGTCGCATATGAGAAGCTCATTGAAGAACTCGCCAACGGAGCTCAGGTGATGATTTTTGTCCATTCCCGAAAGGATACTGTCAAGTCTGCTCAGACTATGATCAGCATGGCTAGAGATCATGGTGAAGAGAGTCTTCTGGACTGCTCCGATTCAAAAGAATACGTCAAGTTTGAACGTGAGATGTCTAAGAACCACAACAAGGACCTTCGTGAGCTCTTCGTGTCTGGATTCGGTATCCATCACGCTGGTATGCTCCGTTCTGAGAGAAACCTCACTGAGAAGATGTTCATGGCCGGTGCTATCAAGGTGCTCTGTTGTACCGCCACTCTTGCTTGGGGTGTCAACTTGCCCGCTGCTGTTGTTATTGTGAAAGGTACCCAAGTCTACGATGCAAAGAAGGGTGGTTTCACTGATCTTGGTATCTCTGATGTGATTCAGATCTTTGGTCGTGCTGGTAGACCGCAGTTTGAGAAATATGGTACCGGTATCCTCTGTACCACCAGTGACAGACTTGACGAGTACATTCGCCTTCTTACCTCACAACATCCGATCGAGTCGAAGCTGAGTGCAAAGCTGGTCGACAACTTGAATGCTGAGATCTCTTTGGGAACAGTGACCAACGTTGATGAAGCGGTGAGGTGGTTGGGTTACACCTACATGTTTGTCAGAATGAGACAGAACCCGTTCGCCTATGGAATCGACTGGAAAGAGCTCAATGATGATCCACAGCTGGTCGGTCGTCGACAGAAGCTGCTGGTTGATGCCGCCAGAAGACTCCATAGTCTTCAAATGATCATCTTCGATGAGAGATCTATGCATTTCATACCGAAGGATTTGGGAAGAGTGGCGTCTGACTTCTACCTCCTCCATGAGACAATTGAGATCTTCAATGAGATTTGCAGTCCTCGTGCTACAGAAGCTGATGTGTTGTCGATGATCTCCATGAGTTCTGAGTTTGATGGTCTGAAGTTCAGACAAGAAGAATCTGTTGAGTTGAACCAGTTGAAGGACAACAAGGCGCCATGTCAGATTGGTGCTGAGATCGAAACATCTCAAGGTAAGACTAATGTTCTGTTACAGGCTTACATTTCTCGTGCAAACATCAAGGACTCGTCTCTGTTCGCTGATACCAACTATGTTGCTCAGAACGCTACCAGAATATGTCGTGCTCTGTTCCTGATTGGTATCAACAGGAGATGGGGTGGTTTCGCTAAGATCATGTTGTCCATTTGCAAGTCCATTGAGAAGAGAATCTGGTCTTTTGAACATCCACTCAAGCAGTTTGATATCCCGCTTCAGATCATGAGACAAATTGAAGCAAAGAACCCCTCGATGGATGACTTGCGTGAGTTGGAAGCAAGAGAGCTTGGTGACCTTGTCCACAACTCCAAGATGGGCTCTACTTTGTACAAGCTCATCAGCAGATTCCCAACAATCTTGATCGACGCTGAGATCTTCCCGATCACCAAGAACGTGATGAGAGTTCATGTTACTTTGGAGCCAGACTTTGTATGGGACGAGAGACACCATGGTAACGCGCAGTTCTTCTGGGTCCTGGTTGAAGAGTCGGACAAGTCTGAGATCTTACATTTTGAGAAGTTCATCCTCAACAAGAAGCAGCTCAATCATCCACATGAGCTGGACTTCATGATCCCACTTGCTGACCCATTGCCTCCTCAGATTATCATCCGTGTCTTCTCGGACACTTGGCTCGGATGTGAGACCGCACACAGTATCTCCTTCCAACACTTGATCAGACCACACAACGACACGTTGCAGACCAAGTTGCTGAAGTTGAACCCGTTGCCAATTACTGCTCTGCACGACGCGAAGGTTGAGGGAATCTACAATCCGAAGTTCAGGTACTTCAACGCCATGCAGACGATGACCTTTCACACGCTCTACAACACCAACACTTCTGTGTTTGTTGGATCCCCAACTGGTTCTGGTAAGACAGTTGTTGCAGAGTTGGCCATCTGGCATGCGTTCAACGAGTATCCGGGCTCGAAGATTGTCTACATTGCTCCAATGAAGGCATTGGTTCGTGAGAGAGTCGATGACTGGAGAGAGAGACTCACTCCAAATACCGGCCACAAGATTGTTGAGTTGACAGGTGACAACATTCCAGGTCCAAATGAGGTGAGAGATGCAAGCATCATTATTACGACTCCAGAGAAGTTTGATGGTATCTCCCGTAACTGGCAGACACGTAAGTTTGTGCAGCAAGTGTCTTTGGTCATTATGGACGAGATTCATTTGCTTGCCAGTGACAGAGGTCCAATCTTGGAGATGATTGTCAGTCGTATGAGATACATGGAGTCTCAAACCAAGAAGCCAATCCGTCTGCTTGGTATGTCTACCGCTGTCTCCAACGCTTTTGACATGGCTGGATGGCTTGGTGTTAAGAACGGTCTCTTCAACTTCCCATCATCGGTGAGACCTGTTCCTTTGGAGATGTACATCGATGGATTCCAGGACAACTTGGCATTCTGTCCTTTGATGAAGACAATGAACAAGCCTGCCTTCATGGCCATCAAGGCTCACTCTCCAACGAAGCCAGTGTTGATCTTTGTTGCTTCCCGTCGTCAGACTCGTTTGACTGCACTGGATCTGATCCACATGTGTGGTATGGAAGACAACCCTCGTCGTTTCTTGAAGATGGATGAGGATGAGTTGAACTCCTGGCTGGGTAAGGTCAAGGATGAGACTCTCAGATTGGCCTTGCAGTTCGGTATCGGTCTTCACCACGCTGGTTTGGTTGACAGTGATCGTAAGATCTCGCACAAGCTGTTCCAGGAGAGTAAGATTCAGATTCTGGTTGCCACCTCTACTTTGGCTTGGGGTGTGAACTTACCAGCTCACTTGGTTATCATCAAGGGTACCCAGTTCTTTGACTCCAAGATCGAGGGTTACAGAGACATGGACTTGACGGACATCTTGCAGATGATGGGTCGTGCTGGTCGTCCCGCTTATGACACCAGTGGTATTGCTATTGTTTACACCAAGGAGTCAAAGAAGATGTTCTACAAGCACTTTTTGAATGTTGGATTCCCTGTTGAGTCTTCCTTGCACAAAGTCCTTGATGACCATTTGGGTGCTGAGATTGCTGCTGGTACTATCAAGTCAAGACAGGATGCTATGGACTTCTTGACCTGGACTTTCCTGTTCAGAAGAGCACACAACAACCCAACATTTTACAACATTGAGGACACATCCACTGCTGGTGTGAGTGCATATCTGTCCGATTTGATCGACACGGCTATTGAGAACTTGAAGGAGTCTACTTGTGTGATCTCTCATGAGGACAAGTTGCAGGCCACACCATACCTGAACATCTCATCATACTATTACATGTCGCACAAGACGATGAGAACTCTTGTCAAGCAGATCAGTGCCACCAACACATTCCGTGAATGTCTTCGCTTCCTCTCTGAGGCTGCTGAGTACGATGAACTTCCAACTCGTCACGGTGAGGAGATCATGAACATGGAGATGTCGCAACAGTTGAGATATCCAGCTGAGGACTTGGTTGACAGACCAATCTGGGACCCACATATCAAGACATTCTTGCTCTTGCAGGCTCACATGAGCAGAACAGACCTTCCAATTGCGGACTATGTCCAAGATACCGTCACCATGCTGGACCAGGCTTTGCGTATCTTGCAGGCTTACATTGATGTGGCATCTGAGCATGGATATTTGAACACTGTACTGATGTTTATCAGAGTCATGCAGTGTGTGAAGCAAGGTTGCTGGTTCGATGATGATTCTGTTACTGCTTTGCCAGGTGTTGACTTGCGTCGTTTGGAGGGCATGAAGCCAGAAGGTGATGCCATGGAGATGTTTGCCGGTTCTCAGGAAGATGGCAACGGTACATCCACTTTGATTGACGTTGGTTCCTTCCGTGGCAGAAAGCTGGACAGCTTCGCCGCCAAGATCAGAGTGAGTGATGTTTCAAGAAAGGACTTCATTCACAGCGCATCAAAGTTGCCTGTTGGTGACTTCACAGTTGAGGCTCAACCAGGTGTCATCAATGTTGTTCTGAAGCACACGAACGCGCCAGTCAACAACGATTTCAAGATGCTACTGCCAAGATTTCCAAAGGCACAGAAGGAGTCTTGGTTTGTAATCCTGGCAAACAAGGAGACACATGAGCTTCTTGCCATCAAAAGAGCCATGCCTCGCAGAGGTGGAGACCGCAATGGTGTTGTGCAGTGTGATCTGTCCGTTCACTCCGCCTTTTCTGGTCAGAAGGCTACTGTCATCATGATCAACGACGCCTTTGACATCACATATGAGCAGGATGTGCAGATTTAGAATGAGGCTATTGTATAAAACAACTGTTTGAGGCAAACATATGTAGCGTATACCGAAACTCCAAGTAGATCCCGAAGCATATCCCTGCTGCGTATGCTGTCAGACCTGGTCACTCCTCATGTCTTAACACAACATGCACCTGAAGACAGAAGTACTGTCTGAGCTAAATTAAACGCTGGCTAAGTCTTTATTCTTAATCCGGCTGCTTTCCAACCAAATGGGGCATTTCATGAGATCTAGTATCCAGATCAGATTGTCACATCCCAATGCGGTAATACGCAGGGTTCCGGATCAGCCTCTCCGGAAGCGTGACTCCGCCTTCGGGCATATTGAATGTCTTGGATCTGTTTCACCCCATCATTAACTTGTCATGAAGCTCGGGTCACATTGTCTCTGACTCAAGGATAAAAAGGGGGCTTATCCCCCGTTCTATCCCAACGATCTGACACGCTCTCTCTTTCATCCTCTAACAACCAACTTCTACAATGCAGCCAGCTACTTTCACTTCCTCCGCCACTCCAAAGGACAACTCTGACAACACCGACAACTACGTCAAATGGGGTCATTACGGTTATGGTTGCATCATTGCTTAAGCGCACGGTGTCGATCCACTCATCCTCTTCATCCTATTCCTCCATTTGCTCTTTCACCTTTTCACTCTATGATGCTTCTTCACTTTGTCGGTTCGCCACTTATAATCGCATCTGATCTGTTTGTTGTGGTATTAATCTCTTCAACTATAATGAATATGTGTCTGTTTCTCTTTAAACTTTTAATGTTCCGCTCTAGTAGTATAACTCAAAGCTTCATGTCAGGGTCTGTGTGAGTGGCTTCTCACTCTTCTTCTGCTTTCAGGTGTGAAACGCCAACCTAATCGAGAAGTAGAACAAGCAGCACACATGCCATAGTCTTGTAGAGCTACTTGATATCAATTTGAGTTAAAGACTCCACACATGGGCATCATTTCCGGATATTCTTCCGACGTCTCAGCCCAACAATCCTGGCCACAGTTCAGACAAGACTGCAACCAGCCATGATGAGATCAGTTGGACGAGTTAGGGTCTACAGCGGTAGTAAAAGGTATAAAATGTTCATTCAGTGGTTACACCTTAAGCACAAAGCAGTATCAAGCCGATTCAAAGGGAGTAGAAGATCAGCAGTAGGACACCAAAGAGGAAGCGAAAAAGCAAGCGGAGGAGAAGGAAGAACTTGACAGGTGGACACCACGCTTAAGCGATGGTGCAAGTGTACCACTGGTTACCCCAGTAGATGAGGTTGTCGGTGTTGTCGGAGTTGTCCTTTGGAGCGGCGGAGGAAGTGAAAGTAGTTGGCTGCATTGTAGATGTTGGTTGTTTGATGATGAAAGAGAGAGTGCTTCAGAGTTGGGATAGAACGGGGCAGGAGCTTCCCTTTTATCCTTGAAACAAAGATGAGGCACACAGCTTTAGAAGCTACGTTGGTTCTGGTTTGAAACGAATCTAATGCATTCAATCTACCCGAAGAGGAAGTCAGGATGTCGGAGAGACTGATCTAAAACTCCGCACATTACCGCATTGGGATGTGACAATAGGAACTGGACCAGAGAGGCAACCACGTTGGGTTAATGGGATCCGACAAAGTTAGAAAATGGGGCTACATTGATTCATGAGGATGCGATGCAAGATTCTGCTGCAGAGGCTATAGGCGTCTCAAGGACCTGGTACATGAAGCACTTTGGTATCTGAGTACTGCTTTGTGAACTGTGTCTGTGCTCCTGCCTGGTGCCTCACAAAAGTGACCAACGCAGCAGAGTTGCAAAGTTCTAAGCCGTTCAGCCTCTCACCCATGTATGAAACAGCAAGTCTCGAGTCTTTTATTGCTATTTGACCAGTTGTTTGTGCCTCATTCCGTCTATAGAGATGTACCATAGGCCGGCTCATGACCAGCGCTCGTAACCCTTCCGAATTAGGAACTTCTACGCGCTTTTGTGATTCGCCTTCGACAATTCCCACCACTTCAGCTGCGAAAAACGAAATGGAAATCGATGGTCTTGGTTTGAGCGCACTTTACTGCGAATATTTGTATCAGAAGATGCTGAGAATGTTCTTCGATCTCAAGTATGTGCTATTGAAGTTTATAATGAGCCCAGTTTTGATATTGTCGGATAAGTTTTGCGTGTGTGTGAGCCATTCTAGTAAGAGCTGGTCGGGCTCATTCTTTTCCAGCTTCTATCACCTCTACAGCTCACAGTCACCCTATAAATCAAACTATTTTAGGTTCACCGTGCCCTAGCAGTGTTTGGCTATAGAATGACACCATCTGTGCTCCACCAAGGCCCATCGTGGTTGAATAATTGATAGGTTTTGTGCGATCTCTTCCATCACCAAAGGGGGTACCACACCATTTTCCGGAGATTCCACCGTCAGGTCCTGTTCCCCTTCTTGCGCGCAATCCAGACGGACCGGCATATATCCAAATGACCTTTTTGAGCTCCTCCAGATCTATACTACATATTCCAGTGTCATAGTATACTCAACATTCATTACCATTGTAGCAAGGGCCTGATTCATGGGTCAATCTCCCTTATGCCGTCCTTGTCAACGACCTTGATGTAGACACCCTTGAAGTCCATTGGCATTCTCGTCTCGAGCTCCTTGATACACAACTGCATGAGGTGCAATCCCTGCTCAACAGAGAAGTCTGGTCTGTAGTGGTGATCGAGGAGGGAGAAGGTGTAGAAGGCTGCGTATCCGTGTGCGGCGTATGGAAGCTCAACGTTGGTGCCGAGATAGTCGATCGAGCTGAGGAATGGCTCCTGTTTCTTGAGATCGTAGCCTGCGATCAACACGTTGACTTGGTATGGTTTCTATAGATGGTTAGTAATGGTTTTGAAAGTAGTGAGTGTGTGGGGGATTGACATACTCTTGATCTGAGCGACTTGGCCAGCTCGTTTCTTGTAAAGCTTGCAATTGCCTTTGGCGAGAGCTCGTAGTTCTCACGTATGTTGTAGAGCTGTATGTTTGCCTGGATGTACTCTGCGAACTGCACCTGGTCACCGGGTTCACCAGTGTATGCCATGAGCGTGTGGTCACTGAGTGCTCTTGTCTTGTCGTCATTGGTCTTGAGCACCGAGATACCTCTGGTGACTGCCCTGGAAGTGGCGGTGATGACGCTGTCTTTGAGCTTGATCGAGAGGATGACGTCCATCTTGGCTGTTGGTGCTGAATTGACGTTGTCTGCGTGGCAAATGGACAGCTCTTGAAGCTCCCAGGCTCTGAGATTTGTTGATAATTCGCCTCCCAAAATGTCCGGGTGTTGGATTATGTAACGGATTAGTCACCAGACGCGAAACTGTGCATCAACAAAACGCGACGCGTCAGCACCGAACAGAGATCTCTTTTCTTTGCAGAGCCTGTGTTTCTGGCCCATATTGACAGTATTTCCCTCTCAAGATGCCTACAATCGCTACTGAGATGACTTCTGACTCGCTTCCAGTGATGTCATCGGCGTCCTCTTCGCCAATCAAGCCGAACCTCTCTGCCCGTCCACTCGTCTCGTCCCCAGCCCAAACAGACCTCAAGTCATCTGGAGACACTCCAAAGAAGGTTGAGCTCTCCGCTGAGGACATGCGGTTCTACTATGAGCGTCTCCTTCCCTTCAGATACGTCTTCCAATGGCTCAACCACTCACCAAAGCCACAGCCGGACTTCACCATGAGAGAGTTCGCGTACGAGCACCGGTCTGGGGCATATCAGCGTTACAACTCGTTCGAGTCGCTGGACAACTTCAAGCAGAGTGTGGTGCGTGCCAATCCGACAAGATTCGAGGTTGGTGCCGTGTATGCCGTGAACCCGAACAAGAGAAAGAGTGTGCCAAAGTCGGCGATGAAGCCATTGCAGAAGGAGTTGGTGTTTGATATCGATCTGACGGATTACGACGAGGTGAGAACGTGTTGTTCCAAGACAGCCATTTGCACAAAGTGTTGGAGGTTCATCACTGCTGCTACGAAAGTGCTGGATGCGGCACTCAGGGAGGATTTCGGGTTTGAGCATATGATCTGGGTGTTCTCCGGAAGACGTGGTGCGCACTGCTGGGTCAGTGATCAGAGAGCCCGTGTGCTTGATGAGAGTAAGAGAAGGGCTATTGTGGAGTATTTGGACATTTTGAAGAACAAGGGAACCAAGAGACTGAACCTGCGTCGTCCATTGCATCCACATATTGAACGTTCGCTGACGATGCTCAAGCCGGACTTTTTGACAATCATCCAGGAGCAGGATCCATGGAGGGATGATGAGTCTGCTGCACAGGAGTTGTTGACCAAGATCCCAATTGCTTCTGTTGTCGATGAACTACGCAAGTCATGGAAGCTCAAGCCTGGGAGATCGAGTCTGGATAAGTTCAAAGACATCAGTGAGACGGCACAGCGTCTGTCCAAGCCTGTGGAGAAGAAGATGGTTAATGAGGCCGTTGAGGATATCCTGTTGGAGACGGTGTATCCTCGTTTGGATGTTGAAGTCACACGTCAGATGATCCATTTGCTCAAGTCGCCATTCTGTATCCATCCGGGAACTGGTAACATCTGTGTGCCATTCGATGCCAGCTGGGACTTCAACCCGATGGAGGCACCAAACCTGCATCAGATCCAAAGGGAGCTCATTGACTACGACTCGAATCATACTGATAACGGTGAGAAGAAGATGGCCAACTGGGACAAGACGGCGATGAAGCCATACACTGACTTGTTTGCCGAGTTTGTCAAGAACCTGCTCAAGAGCGAGCATAATGGCAAGCGTGAGCGTGAGGAAGGTGACGAGGACTTGGAGTTCTAGGTATGTGTGTATACAACATCATTCATTGGGAAAATATAGCAAGTAGTAGTGTAAGCGGGAGCGTGATAACCAGATACGTCCCTGAGATAACTAGCAAAAGTACGATAAAAAAGCATCATAGTACGTCTTCTCGCTCTCGTTCTCCACTGGACCAGCTGCGATCTCGATGGTCTGTAGTCCAGGCCCATGGTACCACTGTAGCACATCCGCATCCTTCTCAAGCTCATAGCGGCCGGCTGTGGTGGTGATGCGGGCATCCGAGGTGAAGTGCCAGTCTGGGAAGAAGATGCGTGTCGGGTGTTCAGAAGAGGAGCCGGAGAGTGTGAGCTTGTATGTGAGCTTCTTGAGGTCGAACACCGCATCGATGAACTCGCCGTTGAGTGCCAGGCAGTACGGGCGGATCACAGCATCAACGGCTCTTAGGCCTGAGACAGCGCCATTGGTGGTGGTGGAAGTGGCTGGGGATTCAATATGGGTGGTCCGCACGGTGGACTTCTCCTTGATGAGTGCACTGCTGGATCCAACGAGCGTTTGGGAGTCAGAGGAGTCGGAGGTTGTGGCCCTGGCATCAATGGAGGACCGAGATCCTGGGAGTGAGGAGTCATCGAGGTCATCATCAACGGACCAGAATGAGAAGTCTTCACAGTTGAACCGGTCGCCCCATTTATGACAGTTGTCACCGGTGTAGTTCCACCACGTATGAGACAAGTTGCTTCCCTCCAGGGCATATCCCAATGCATCCAACGAAGCAGTCTGTGAAGAAAAGTCATCAGAATCATACGCCTTCTTGTCATCCATATCGAAGGGAGATCCAATCTCACTGAAGAGCACCGGAACACCAGGGCCCAGATTGTCCACTGCCTCCTGCTTCATCTCTGCCAACTGCTTCCTGAAGCTCTTGCGGATGTTGTTCTCGCCCCAGATTATACCAAACACAGGGACAGCGTACTTCTTCCGCATGATCCCGTGTGTGTCAACGTTGTATGTCCTGTTCCAGGTCTTGAACATGAGTGACATCCCGTCGTAGTAGTGAGCACAAAACACGGTGCGGTCATCAATCAGTGGAGTGCCCCTGAGTCTTGGTGGGAGCTGGAGTGGTGGGGACTGCATGAACATGATCGTGTCTGGCACAACATCCCTTATGGCCTTGCGGAAGGCAGAGTAGTGGTGTACGAAGAAGTTGTTGATGAAATACTCCTCATCCACAACCTCTTTGGTGGTAGGGTGGAAACCGAAGTAGTCCTTGATGAGTGGCTCTTCAGACTGTGAGTCCCAAACGCCATGGAGTTCCCAGATGCACTTACCAAGCTCCCACTCAGGACCTCTCTTGAAGCCATAGTGTTCGTCATAGGCACCAGTCGTGATCCAGGCGATGGCTCCATCAGGGTCAATGTACTGGGTGTCTGTCTTCTTTGGGCCAAACATGGAGATTCTGTACTCGTCCACTTCAGTAGGGATACCAGCTCCGAGTCTGAGTGATTGCAAGACAGTAGGGCACGTTCCGAGTCTCAACTGCTGGTCTGGAGGGACTTCGGTGATGTCCTCGATGCCCAACCATCCACAGCTCGGCTCATTCATCGACTCAACGCCAATGATCACTTCTTCGAATAGCTCAGGGGACTGGTCTTTGATACCTTGGACCAAGTACTGGATGGCGCCGATGTAATGGGACTGGAGGTAGTCCTGGATGTTGACTCCATTGATGATACACTTGGGAGCGTACACCTTTCCGGCAAAGAACAACGTGAACATTGTCGCAGCTGCAAGTCGTTGATAGTTGGTCGTCCACAGCATTTTCGGGTACGCATCCGGGTCCTGCGGGAAGTAGTGCTGAAGAATAGCAGCCTGTGTCTCGTTGACGGTGTGTGGGTCCAAGCCAGCAGCGTACATGGTCCAAAGAGGAGCACCGTCTCCCCCTGAGTACCTGCTCCAGACGTCCTGGTGAGGGTCAATGAACACGTAGAGTCCACCGACTTCCTGGATGATCTTGAGTAGTTGGACGGTGTATTTGACGAAATCCTGGTCGTACTTGCCCGGTCCTTCGTGCTCGAGTGCCTCCCAAGTCACGACATACCGCAATGCGTTATAGCCGAGTCTCTTGATGCGTAGGAGGTGTCCTCTCGCCTCGTTGAGTGGCCAGGGCCGTCCAACAAAGGACACGTTGTCGCCGTCGAAGAAGGAAGAGTCGGCAGGGACGTGGGACGGGTAGTAAGGCGTGCGTGGGTACTTGCTCCCACCGTCGATGTTGATGCCCTTGAGCTGGAGACTGCGCCCCTGTGAGTCTGTGAAGGTGCCGTCCTTGATGGAGAGAGAGCCGTGGACGAGCGACATCGGGTTGTTTGTGTGTCTGGTGGTTTGTGTGTGTGGTTTGTGAGCAGTAAAGACGGTTCCAGGGTGTGTTTCTACCACTCGAAGGCCAAATCAACGTCTGATAGAAGCTCGACTGCCGATCTCTTGCTGAGGGGGGAATAGAACACCCGGACATCCCCACTGATAAGACCCGGATTAGCCGATATCATGTGATCGATCACCTGACTCAATCTCCCCGGAATTCCCCCGGGGGCAGCGCGTGATGCTGCTTCTTTACGGCTGCCACAATATAAAGAGCCATCAGACGAGGACCCTTCGCTGCTTCTTCTTAAACTGCTTTCCTCTCCAATCAAACACCGAAATGTCCGTGTGCGGTGTGTCCTTCACGTCCTTCGCCACTGGTTCGACCGAGTGCTACGAGTCCGCCATTGAGTGGTACCGTGCTCTCGGCTTCAAGCTGGTGCGCTCCTACAACAGATCAGTCGGCAGCTCCTCCTCGATCACCAAGGGAGTCTCGCTGGACTCGCTGAGAGAGACCTGGCTGGAGTCCTTCGAGCTTGCCCAGCTGGACAAGAACGGCAAGAGAGTCCCATTGCAAGAAAGCAACTCTGCACAAAGCGACGGCTGCGTCCTCAAGATTAGACTCATCACCGCTGATGCTGCCACCGTCAAGAGCAAGAGAGTCAATGGTGAAGTCGCATTCTTCTCCACCCAGCTCGAGAAGGTCTCCGAGATCCTCCAGACCCCGATTGTCAAGCAAAGAGTCTCCACAGAGGACCCAATTGGCAACACCATCCACTTTGTCGATGTCCCAACCCCCTTCTCAGACGCTGTTGGCTCCAGCTTCTTCAGCGCACAGCCACTCCCAGACACACACGTGCCTACCGACTCCTCCACCAAGAAGAAGAAGATTGCAGTGATGACATCCGGTGGTGACTCGCAAGGTATGAACGCCGCTGTGCGTGCCGTTGTCCGTGCCGGTATCTTCCATGGCTGTGACGTGTACGCCGTGTACGAGGGCTACTCTGGTCTCGTTGCCGGTGGTGACCTCCTCAAGAAGATGCAGTGGGAAGACGTCCGTGGTTGGTTGGCACTTGGTGGTACATTGATTGGAACGGCGAGATGTATGGAATTCAGAGAGAGATGGGGGAGACTCAAGGCTGCAAAGAACATGGTTGTCAACGGTATTGATGCATTGATCGTCTGTGGTGGTGATGGTTCGTTGACTGGTGCTGATCTGTTCAGAGCAGAGTGGCCTTCATTGCTGGAGGAGCTTGTGAGCACTAATCAGCTGACTGCTGATGAGACTAAGGGCCACGAGGCGCTCACCATTGTCGGGCTCGTTGGATCCATCGACAACGACATGTCCGGGACAGACACCACCATTGGTGCAAACTCATCCTTGGAGCGCATCAGAGAGATGGTGGACTACATCGACGCTACTGCTACTTCCCACTCTAGAGCGTTTGTCGTGGAGGTGATGGGTCGTCATTGTGGTTGGTTGGCCTTGAATGCTGGTATTGCCACTGGTGCGGACTACATCTTCATCCCTGAGCGTGCTGCTGATCCAAAGACGTGGAGAGATGAGCTCAAGAAGGTTTGTCGTCGTCACAGAGATAAAGGGTGCCGTAAGACAACTGTCATTGTTGCCGAAGGTGCGCTGGATTCGGACCTGAAGCCAATCACCAGTGAGGATGTCAAGGATGTGTTGGTTGAGCTCGGTCTCGACACCAGAATCACAACACTCGGACACGTCCAGAGAGGTGGTACCGCTGTTGCCTCTGACAGACTCTTGGCGACACTTCAAGGTGTCGAAGCTGTCAAGGCTGTCATTGACCTTGGCCCAAATGACCCATCTCCATTGATTGGTATCCTCGAGAACAAGATCATCCGTCAGCCACTTGTCGAAGCAGTCAAGCTCACCAAGGAAGTCGCCACTGCCATCGAGGCAAAGGACTTTGACCGTGCGATCTCACTCAGAGACACCGACTTCATCGAGTCCTACCACAACTTCCAGTCCATGGCCTACCACGACGATGGCTCACACTTGCTCCCAGCGGAGAAACACCTCAACATCGCCATCATCCACGTCGGTGCCTCCTCGGCTGCACTAAACGCAGCTACAAGGGCAGCTACTCTCTACTCATTGTCCAAGGGCCACAAGGTGTTTGCCATCCAGAACGGATTCTCAGGTCTTGTTCGTCATGGCTCCGTCCGTGAACTGTCCTGGTTCGACGTTGAGAACTGGCACAACCGTGGTGGCTCAGATATCGGTACCAACAGACACTTACCATCCACAGACCTCGGAACCGTGGCCTATTACTTCCAAAAGTACAACTTTGACGGACTCATCATCATTGGTGGCTTCGAAGGTTTCACAGCTTTGCACGAGCTCAGTGAGGCAAGATCCGCCTTCCCACAGTTCCAGATCCCAATGACTCTCATCCCTGCCACCGTCTCCAACAACGTTCCAGGAACCGAGTACTCGCTCGGCTGTGACACATGTCTCAACTCCCTCGTCGACTACTGCGATGCTGTCAAGCAGTCTGCTTCTGCTTCGAGAAGAAGAGTCTTTGTCGTTGAAGTACAAGGTGGTCACTCCGGTTTCGTCGCTTCATACATCGGTCTTGTCACTGGTGCTGTGGCGGTGTACACCCCTGAGAAGAAGATCTCGCTCAAGACACTGCAAGAGGACATCTCACTACTCAAGGAGAACTACAATGCCGACAAGGGTGAGAACCGTTCCGGAAAGATGCTCATCCGTAACGAGGCCGCCTCTTCCATCTTCTCCACGAATCTCATTGCAGACATCATCTCTGAGTCATCGAACAAGCGCTTCGAGACACGTACTGCCGTTCCGGGCCATGTCCAGCAAGGTGGAGCCCCAACTGCCGTCGACAGAGTCAACGCATCCAGATTCGCTATCAAGTGCTGCAAGTTCATCGAGGACTGGAACTCCAAGATCAACGAGTCGCATCTTGATGGATCTGACAAGGCACTGAGATTCAAGTACGTTGAGGGTCGTAAGGTGAGTACTGTTGGTGACAACACTCCATCGGCTGCTGTGTTGGGAATCAAGGCTTCGGAGCTCAAGTTCACACCAATTGAGGAGCTGTGGGAACATGAGGCTGATATCAAGTTGAGAAAGGGTATTAGCATCCACTGGGAGGAGTACAATGAGATTGCGGATGTGCTCAGTGGAAGACTCATCCTGAGAAACAGGGCAGTGGTTGACGTTTAGATCTATTACAAACAAATGTATACATACTTTATGATCTTGCTACAATGGTACTTACAATAGAAATACTTGTAGATGGACACTATACACGATTACTCGGAGGAGTCAGACTCGTCATTGTCATCCGCCTTTCTGTCAAGCTTTGGCAGCTTGAAGGATCTGGACTTGGAAGAGGAAGAAGCAGCCTTGATGTTGACACTTGCAGTCTCCTCAGAGTCCGTGGAAGATGGAGTAGAAATAGATGACCAGGTTTCAGTGCTGGATGGACGAGATGGGACAGCATCAGTCTGAGGAGCTGGAACAGGAGTTGGAACAATGTGGGATCTGACCTTGGTGACAGTGGACTTCTTGGACTTCTTGGACTTCTTAGACTTCTTCTCATTCAAAGTCTCAGTCTCTTCACCCTCATCAATCATAACCTCATCCTCATCCTTACCGGTAACCTTTGGAACACTGACAACCATGACGTCTCTGAAAACATCCCAGGAAACGTTCTTCATGTCAACCTCCTCCTTCTTGAACTGGTATGACTTGTGAACATCATCAACATCAGAGTCAACAGACATAACAACATCACCTTCAGTGTCCTTGTAGGTGATAGCATAGTGCTCAAAGTCTCTCTTGGAGGAACGTGGCTTCAAGACCTGGACCTGATACATCTCATCAGTCTCCAAGACTCTGGTCTCGACCTTCTTGACAGACTCAGCACCATGACGACCATGGTGACGGTGGTGGTATGGTCTCATTCCAAAGGCACCAAACTCGCCAGGGAACGGACCACGGTGGTGGTGGCCAAAGTGGTGAGGTGGTGGACCATGACGAGCACCCTTGTCAGAGAAGTACTCAGCCTCGTCACTCTGTGATTCATCGGAGTTGTAGTCGAAGAATGGAGGTGGAGGTGGTGGTGGTGGGAAGTGGTGGTGTCCACCGTGGCGACCACCGAATCTGCGCGATCCGAACTCGAATGGAGGTGGGGGTGGTGGACCATAGCCGAAACCATGAGAGCCGAACTCAAATGGAGGAGGTGGTGGTGGTGGTCCGTGATGGTGGAAACCTGGTGGACCACGCTTGAATGGTGGTGGACCCTGTGGGCCCTTTGAGCCACGGGCATCGAACTCATCGAACTCGAATGGTGGTGGGCCTGGAGGAGGTGGTGGAGGACCACCAAAACCGTGACGACCACCGAATGGGTGTGCACCCCTTCTGGAGTGGGAGTGGAAGTCAAAGTCAGGGTGTGGACCCGGTGGTGGTGGAGGTGGGTGGTGGCCTGGGAATCTGCCGTGCTTTGGAGGGTGGTCAAAGTCCGACTCAGAGTACCCGAAAGCAGCGTACTGGTCGTGGTGGCCGGAACCTCTGTGGTGGCGGCCGTGATGTGGCGGACGTGGTGCGAAATCTGTGAATGAGAACATTCTTGAGCTTGTGGTGTGTTATGGAGTTGGAGTTGATTATCTGGTGCAAAAAAGGTGGGAAATCGGGCTTTTATAGAAAAGTGACAAGACTTGGCGTGGGGCGCTGGAAAGCCGAATGGCAGAAGCCGAAGAAGGCTTAGCACCGAGCCGTGCGTCAAGCCGCCGCGGCTGTGTGATTTGAAAACTCGGTATCACTGGTTTCTTTCCGGGACAACGAGCATAGCCACTGGTCATTTTGCAGTAAGGACCTGGTCATGACCATGCTCACACCCAGAGGTCACCTAACATCGGAAACTATCCCAAAGACACAAGAATCCAAGCTACTAAGCCTCAGGCAGCCAGGCTTTGGACGGGGCTTGTACACCCTCCCGTGATTGGTCGGGATCTGGTCACCCGTACTCGGCATCTAGACTTCGGGAAAAATTGCCGATGGCCGAAATTGACCTGCTCAGCCTGCATTTACCCGCAGTAGCAATCCCCGAGACAGTCATGAATTGCGACAAAAGGTCCATTGCTCCGCCACTGTGCATGCAGTTCAATCACCGAAACACGATACAGACATACTTGGTGCAGATACCATTGCCACATTACTAATTATTTGCACATGTGGAACGTTCGCTATAGAGGGGGGGTGTTTAGCCGAAGGAGGCTTTCGGAGCTGGCTTGACTAGTGGTCTCCAATCAGTCGGTCACACCTCACACCCAGAATTCTCCATCACACAAAAGCACAGCCTTGACGTTCTTAATTTCTTGATCGATTCATGCTCCTATACTCTTTGATGCTCTGAGATTTGGTGATGTTCTTCTTCACACGTCAATCCAATAGATGAAGGATATTGCTCTTGTGGCCCTGGACATAAGGCGGCTGTGCCTGGCGATACCAGTCTCGTAGGCCCTGCACTAGATAGAGCAAATGGTAAGGGTAGCTCAATGTTGATCTTCTTTAGATAGCACAGGCTCAGGTATCGGATTGAGCTAGTATGCCATACATCAAATCATTGCATGTGGTTGTCTGATCCGTGTGGTACGTGGTGCTCATTGTCGTAGGTGGATGATATCGGTGTTGGGGGTGTAATTTGCTAATTGAAGGTGTCGAGCAACACAAGGGCGAGAAGTATAGGATGGATGCAGGACTAGTTGTTGTTCGGACAGGTAAATTAGATAAGCGGACGCATACACGCGAGACCCGTTGTGTACGCGTATCACAGAACAGTACTAAAGCCATGAGCGCTGTTTAGCCTGAAAAACTGAAAATACCGGAATTGGCAGCCAGTTATAGATCCAAGAACTGACTTAGAAAGATAACTGACCGCTTTCCAGCAATCTCACGTCCACCAAGCTCACGTCCACCAAGCTGTCATCTCGAGAACTTTGAAGTGGCACGAAGCATTATGGCAGATCTCGTGTCAACAGGGCAGCATAACGCATAGCGCTTCCCAAAACGGCATTTCTTCGACCAGAAAGCAGCATCCAAACCAGAAATACTACAGTAATCCGGTAAGCAATATTGAGAATATCCCTTGACAAGTTTCCTTCAGTGAACCGAGACTCGAGTACACCCCTTGGTCTTATCCGCATTCTTCGCAGTTGTTCATGGAATCAAATGACGAAGACCTTCCGTATTTCCCGCTATAGTACCTTGAAGAATAGGAAGTCCAACAACGTCCCCAAACCCACTAGATGGACAACGTTGCTGCATGCACTACCGCTAGATCTACTTCTTCACATTGTGAAGCAGATCGACGGAGTTTTCTCCTTCAAGGCGCTGCTCAACGCATACCCAGACCTGCTTTGCCCCCTTTGTGTCCTCATCACCAACCTCGCTGATCCAATACCAGGGTTCTTCAAATCACCAGGGCATAATATTCGTCGTGTCTTGTTCGAAAAGTATTTGCCAATCCAACATCAAAGACGACCAATTAAGCTCTTTGAGCTGGGTGATATCAGGCTGGAACATTGTCATAGTGCATGGGTCAGGGCAGAGGGATCATCCTGGAAGCCCCGCTTCGTAGATCAAGACTCATTCGTGTACATGGGTGCAACTGAAGGAAGTTTCTATCTCTATCACGAGATTAACTACCCGTTTATGAAGATGAAGACTCGATTCTACTCCAACTTGCCTCCCCTAAGAGGTCTGTTTTGCGATGAAGCACCATGCCCACTAGAGAAGGATCAACTGGGGAAACTATCTGCAAGAAGCAACATATCATACCTGAGATCTATAAACATATCGGTGAATGTGAATGTCTCAGTGATCAACCTCCATTTTCCTTGCCTGATGGCTTTGATCATCGTCTTTAATGAACCATACGATGACGTTTCTCCAATCCGACCCCAGATCAGGAACATCAGAGCCCCATTCCTGCGGTACTTAACAGTGGAATATCCAAGCCAGCTCCCGAGAATAGAACGGATTGAAACCTCGGATGGGCTTGACGACGGTGTTGAAGCCCTGATGAGACTGTCCCTTAAAGGAGCCAGAGATAACAACCTACTTGACCCCACGGCGCCCTGCCCCACTTCACTAGAGGCCATGGAAGACATAGACCTATCGTTCAGCGGGTACTTCACTGACAATATTGTGATTACTGGAGGACACGATTGCATTTTGAGAAAGCTGGATTTATTCTCATGTAAATCCCTTGTGTGGAAACAAGCGAGTACCCAGGTAACACCCAATCAAGTACGCTTCTTGTACAGCAGGGCACTTGAGCGCTTCTCGTTTGAGACGCTGCTTGAGGGGGCCATTGTTCCCAAGATCTTTGGACACAGCCCGGAAGAGATCTGCATTGTAACACATAGTACTGGCTTGGACACGAATGGAATCCTGGAGGACCACTCGGATAATGCTGTGTCGATACTCGTCCATTGCTTGGGCTGGATGCACGGAGTCCACGAGAAACCGGGTACCTTGCCTGTTCAGATACCTTGGAGGGCGCTGTACTGGCATGATCCGGACTTTGAAGGCCCTAAATGTTGGGATGTCAGTCTCGTGGGCGTTGAGCTGGACAGAGCAATTCATGAGCGAGACCGCTTGACATCAGACTTTGCTGGATGGTACATGTTCGAGAAGCTGACCAAAGAACCGGATTGAGGGTCTTGCGTACAGCGCCCAAGCAAGCGCCCTGTCTTTTCTAGTGTGCTGAGATCCAGCACGCGTACGCGCTGTTCCGAGATCCAGGCTTTGTTTGGCCGATCTGCAAAACTCCACACAACGACGCAGATCACTTGTTAACTACGAGAATTATGAATACAGCAGTTTAGTGTTTTTGAAACCAGGAAGCGGCTTTATTTGGTGTGCCTTGAAGTTCTTGGAGGTGTAGAGAGAGCGCTGCAGCCACACACAAGCGAGACGCGTCAGTGTTGACATGACCGGGTGCACGCGTAAACCTACCGCATAACAGAGGTGGCAGTTGCACGTTAAAAAGCCAAAAAGATCCCGGAATCGGCAACCAGTTACAATCAAGATTCAAAGAACTGGTGGAGAATGATCATTGACCGCTTTCTATTAATCTCATGTAGTAGTACCAACCCCTCTTCTGGAAAGCTTTGATGTGACACCTGGGATTATGGCAGATCTCGTGTCAGCAGGGCAGCATAACGCATAACGCTTCCCAAAACGGCATTTCTTCGACCAGAAAGCGGCACTCAAACCAGAAATACTGCGGTTTAATCCAGTATAAACAAGAAAATCCCTTGATACATTTCCTTCCATGGACCATGTGTCCGCATTATTTGCTGTTGCTTAACAATGCAGTTAAGCAGAATCAAATGACGAAGACCTTCCGCATATCCCGCTACAGCACCTTGAAGAACAGGAGGTCCAACAACTACAAGCCCAGATGGACAACGTTGCTCCACGCACTACCAACAGATATCTTGGTTTACCTCGTGAAGCATATTGACGGAGTTCACTCTTTCAAGGCGCTGCTTAACACATACCCAGACCTGTTTTGCCCCCTGTGTGTCCTCATCGCCAACTTCCCTGGTTCAAAGCCAACGTTCTTTAGTTCCCCGGGGCACATTCGGCGTGTCCAGTTCCAAAATTACAGATCACTTCAACATCAAGAAAGACCGATCAAGCTTTTTGAGCTGTTGATGCTTGATGTGGAACTCTGTGAGAATGCTGCATGGCAGGTGAGAGAGGGATCATACTGGAAGCCCAGCTTCGTAGACCAGAACTCCTTCGTGTACACGTGGGCATCAGAGGGAACCCTTTTTCTCCATCAGAAGATAAACTACCCATTGATGAAGATGAATACTCGATTCTTTTCGGAGTTACCTCCTCTGAGTGGTGGGTTCTCCTTTGGAGCACCATGGGGCCCGTTAGCCAAGTACCAACTGGGGAACCCGTCTACAATAAGCAGATTATCTGAGTTGATGTCACACATGAGATCTATAACTATTTCAGTGAATGTGGATGTTCCAGTGGCCAACATCAAGATCCCACGTTTGGTGGATCTCATCGTTATTTTCAATGAGTCAGATGGTGTTGCTTTTCCAGTCCAACCTCAGATCAAGAGCATCAGAACCCCAGTACTGCAGTACTTGACTGTGGAGTATCCGAACCAGTTTCCAATATTGGAGGAGATAGAGGTCTTAGAGGAACCTAAGGGCGGTGATGAACCTACATTGAAATTGTGCCTCAAGGGAGCCAGAGAGAATAACCTCGTTGACCCCACGCCGTCTTGCACCACTACTCTAGAGGACATGGAAACCATAGACCTATCGTTCAGCAAACATTTCCAGTTTATAATTATCACTGGAGGACATGATTGCATCTTGAGAAAGTTGGATCTTTCATCATGTCGATCCCTCGTGTGGAGACAAGCAAGTGCCCAAGTATCACCCAATCAGATACGTGCACTGTATGGCCCATGCCTTCGGATATTCTCGTTTGAGACGGTGCTAGAGGGTGCCATTGTTCCCAAGATTATCGGCGGAGGTCTGAGAGAGATCTCAGTTGTGACACATAGTACCGGCTTGGACATGAACGGTATCCTGGAGGAGCACTCGGGTAATGTTTTCTCAATACTTGTCCATTGCTTGGGATGGATGCACGGAGTCCACGAGAAACCGGGTAGCATGCCTGTCCAGATACCATGGAAGGCGCTGTACTGGTATGATCCGGACTTGGAAGGTCCTAAGTGTTGGGATGTCAGTCTCGTGGGCGTTGAAGTCGACAGAGCAATTCATGAGCGAGACCGCTTGACATCAGACTTTGCTGGATGGTGCATGTTCGAGAACATCATCAAAGAACCGGATTGAGGATTAATTCATTGCTTGTGGTTGTGTGATCCGTGTGGTGTTGAGTGTTGATTGACTGGGGTAATATGTAGATGACGTCATACATGGGTGCTGGACGTCCACGGTTTCGCGGGAGCTAATCTCGTCCAGTTTTCTTCACCCTTCTCCTGTTAGCAAGCCACAAGCATTACTCACCGTCTTCGCCCCATACGCCATCAAATGTCATCCGAGTTGCTTCATGTGTACACGTCGTAAGATGGGCCCACCCAGACTCTCTGATCAGTGAATCATTTGCCCCAGGCCCGAGACCCACGGACACACTACTCACCAAAACCGGAACCTACCCTTAATCACCCAGATCACCAAGCAGACAGCTAAAGCAAACCAGAAGGACACAATCGATTCTGGGAAGTATGGATTGGGTATGCGGATGTTTCAGAGTCGTCCATTCCCACGGCTGCTGGTCAGAGACTTGTGATAAGGCCATTCGCATGCAGCACAACCCAAAACAAGTGTCTGAGCGACTAAGCAGTAAGCAAGAGAGTGAGGAAAGAAAAACTAAGTCGATTCTGCATCAATCTTGTGCCTCTTCTCCTCTTGTCACAGAACGAAGATGTGCTTCTGCATTATCCTACGAAAGACGATCGTGTGACCTGCACTCTCAGAGACGACAGTGTCATCACCTGCCCCTGAGCTGATTGCAAGCTCTTGGGTCCAATTCATGCCGCTTTGAGAGATCATACCATCTTCCAGCCAGATATTGGATATGCCGCCTTTGCGTCGCCACCAATGAGCTTGCCTCCACTCTTTACAACTCGCCGCTTTTGAACATCTCTCCTCACCACCTCATCTCACCACATCCAAGTCACTACAAGCACTCACTGAGCAAAACAAACGATTTTCAGATCCAAAACAGCTTATACATCAGCAACAAAACACTCAAGAAACCCATACACATCAGATCAAGTCAGGGCCATCAATGATCAGTTCTCACCATTGGCACCATTGGCACCATTGCCATTGCCATTGTCAGCCTCAGCCTCAGCCTCACCGTTGTCATTATCAGCGTCACCATTGCCATTGTCAGCCTCTTGACGCTGTCTGTCATCCTCTTCACGCTGTCTGTTGGCTTGACGCTGTCTGTCAGCCTCTTCTTGACTGTGTGCGTCTTTGAGTGCGCGTTTTGAACCAGCTCTGGATTTCTTCGTCTGTGGTGTGGAGGGACCCTTGGTTCTGGAGTTGATTTCTCCTTTGGAGCCTGGCTTCTTGGCTGGTGAGATGCTCTCTGGTGGAGTGCCTGTTGCTGCTGCGGCGGCGGCGGCGGCGGCGGATTGGCGTTCTTTTTGGGTGAGGAACTTTGCTGCCTTCTTGTTCTTCTTCCCATCTGGTGGTGGTGCAGTCGATTGAGTGAACGAGCCACGTCTCGACTTGGGGGTGTTGTTGGTGTTCTTCTTCTGTGCCATTTGTGGTGTCACCTTTCTGTTAAGCTGTGTTCAAGAGTTGCCGCTGAGGACAAGTTTGTGCGGGCATTCCCAGTTTTTTGATGGTGAAACCGCCGGGTGGCGCTCTGATCAGCAAATAGAAGCTACAACTACATTGAATAGCTACGAAATGGACTGTCGAGACATCTGAGCAGCGTTTTATGCGTAGAAGTGTGCTGGTTTTATATTGGCTGATTTTGTTGGTGCTCTACGGCCCTCATGCGGGTTTCCTGGTCACCAAGTCGTGTTCACATGAAGCGCTTACAGATACAAATAGATCATTGGAATCAGAGTGAAGTGTTTACTTGGACATACAGACCTCATCTCTTACCAGTTTGCGTAGCCCCCAAGCAAGCCCGTCTTCTTTGCGCTGAGATCCAGTACGCGTACGCGCTGTTCCGAGATCCAGGCTTTGTTCAGCCGATCTGCAAAGCTCCACACAAAGACGCATATCAATTGTTCACTACGAGAATACAGCATTTTTGAAACCAGGAAGCGGCTTTATTTGGTGTGTATTTGGTGTGCCTTGAAGTTCTTGGAGGTGTAGAGAGAGCGCTGCAGTCACACACCAGCGAGACGCGTCAGTGTTGACATGACCGGGCGCACGCGCAGAACAGTGCCGGTAGCCTCTCACGTTTAGTAAGCAAAAAGTTCCCGGAATCCGCAACCAGTTACAGATCAAAGAACAGACTTAGTTGATCATTGACAGCTTTCTATTAATCTCACGTAGTAGTACCAACCCCTCTCCTCGATCCTCCAGAGCTCTGATGTGGCACCTAACATATTATGGCAGATCTCGTGTCAACAGGGCAGCCCCTTCCCTAATCAGCAATTCCTCGACCAGAAAGCGGCACCCAAACCAGAAATACTGCAGACGTTTAATCAGGTAAACAAGGTGAATATCCCTTGATACATTTCCTTGGACCTTCCATGACTCCGCAGTCTTTGCAGTTGCTCAAGGATGAAGTTGCAGAATCAAATGACGAAGACCTTCCGCATTTCCCGCTATAGCACCTTGAAGAATAGGAGGTCCAACAACCCCAAACCCAGATGGACAACATTGCTCCACGCACTACCAACAGATGTACTTGTTCACCTCGTGAAGCATATTGACGGAGTTCACACTTTCAAGGCTCTCCTAAACGCATACCCCGACCTGCTTTGCCCTCTTTGTGTCCTCATCACCAGCTTCCCTGATTCAGAACCAATGTTCTTCAGGTCACCAGGGCACATCCGCCGTGTCTTGATCGAGAATTACAGATCATTCCACCCAGAGAGAAGACCAATCAAGCTCTTTGAGCTGTATGATATCAAGCTGCAGCGTTGTGATGATTACAGGGTACTGACAGAGGACTCATCCTGGAAGCTCAGCTTCATAGATCAAGACTCCTTTGTGTACACGCGTGGAACAGAAGGAAGTTTCTATCTTCATCAGAAAATAAACTACTCATTGATGAAGATGAACACTCGATTCTATTCGGATTTGCCGGCGCCCGTAAGATGTGAGTTTTGCTTCGGAGCACCATGGGGCTCATTGGCGAAGTATCAACTGGGAAACCCGTCTTCAATAAGCAGACTATCTGAGCTGATGTCACACCTGCAATCTATAACCATCTCTGTGAACGTGGATGTTCCAGTGATCAACATCCATATTCCTTCCCTGCTGGTGTTGATCGTCATCTTTAACGAGCCAGATGGTGTTTCTCCGATCCGACCCCAGATCAAGAACATCAAAGCCCCATTCCTGCAGTACCTCACCGTGGAATATCCAAGCCAGTTCCCGAGAATAGAGGGGATGGACATCTCAGATGGACAGCTTGATGACGATGTCGAAACCATGATGAAGCTGTGCCTTAAGGGAGCCAGAGAGAACAGCCTAATTGACCCCACACCGCCTTGCTCCACCGCACTTGAGGACATGGAAGACATAGACCTCTCTTTCAGCAAGTACTTCAATTTCATTGTCATCACTGGAGGACACGATTGCATTCTAAGAAAGCTGGACCTGGAATCATGCATATCCCTTGCGTGGAAACAAGCAAGTATCCAGGTGTCACCCAATCAAGTACGTGCACTGTATAGCACAGCACTTGACCGCTTCTCGCTTGAGACGTTGCTTGAGGGGGCCATTGTTCCCAAGATCGTTGGTTTAAGCCCGGTAGAGATCTGCATTGTAACACATAGCACTGGCTTGGGCACGAATGGAATCCTGGAGGACCACTCGGATACTGTTTTGTCAATACTTGTCCATTGCTTGGGCTGGATGCACGGAGTCTACGAGAAACCGGGTACCTTGCCTGTCCAGATACCATGGAAGGCACTGTACTGGAATGATCCGGACATTGAAGGCCCTAAATGTTGGGATGTCAGTCTCGTGGGCGTTGAACTTGACAGCGCAATTCATGAGCGAGACCGCTTAACGTCGGACTTTGATGGATGGTGCATGTTCGAGAACCTCACCAAAGAACCGGATTGAGGGTCTTGCGTAGCGCCCAAGCCACCCTGTCTTCTCTGTGCTGAGATCCAGCACGCGTACGCGCTGTTCCGAGATCCAGGCTTTGTTCGCCCGATCCGCAAAACTCCACACAAAGACACAGATCAATTGTTAACTACGAGAATACAGCATTTTTTGAAACCAGGAAGCGGTTTTATTTGCTGTGCCTTGAAGTTTTTGGAGGTGTAGAGAGAGCGCTGCAGCCACACACCAGCGAGACGCGTCAGTGTTGACATAACCGGGCGCACGCGTAGACCTACCGCAGAACAGTGCTAGTTATAGCCTCTCACGTTTAATATGCAAAAAGTTCCCGGAATCAGCAACCAGTTACAGATCAAATAACAGACTTAGAATGATCATTGACCGCTTTCGATAAATCTCACGTCCACAAAGCTGTCATCTCAAGAGCTTTGATGTGGCACCTAGCAATATGGCAGCTCCCGTGTCAACAGTACAGTAGCTTCTCAAAACAGACCAGAAAGCGGCACCCAAACCAGAAATACTGCAGTAATCCGGTAAACATTGAGTATATCCCTTGATAGTAGATACAAGTGTAACATTTCCTTCCATGAGTCCGCACTCTTTGCAGTTGTTCAAGGATGCAACTGCAGAATCAAATGTCGAAGACCTTCCGCATATCCCGCTACAGCACCTTGAAGAACAGGAGGTCCAACAACCCCAAACCCAGATGGACAACGTTGCTCCACGCACTACCAACAGATGTACTTGTGCACCTCGTGAAGCATATTGACGGAGTTCACACTTTCAAGGCTCTCCTTGACGCATACCCCGACCTGCTTTGCCCTCTTTGTGTCCTCATCGCCAGCTTTCCTGATTCAGAACCAAAGTTCTTTAGAACAGCAGGGCACATTCGCCGTGTCTTGATCGAGAATTACCGATCGTTCCACCCGGAGAGAAGACCAATCAAGCTCTTTGAGCTGTATGATATCAAGCTGGAACGTTGTGATAAGTATAGGGTACTAGCAGAGGACTCATCCTGGAATCTCCGCTTCATAGATCGAGACTCCTTTGTTTACACGTGTGGAACAGAAGGAAGTTTCTATCTTCATCAGAAAATACACTACTCATTGATGAAGATGAACACTCGGTTCTATTCGGACTTACCGCCCGTAAGACGTGAGTTTTGCTTCGGAGCACCATGGGGCCCATTGGCAAAGTATCAACTGGGAAATCCGTATACGATAAGCAGACTATCTGAGCTGATGTCACACCTGAAATCTATAACCATCTCTGTGAACGTGGATGTTCCAGTGATCAACATCCATATTGCTTCCCTGCTGGTGTTGATCGTCATCTTCAACGAGCCTGATGGTGTTTCTCCGATCCGACCCCAGATCAAGAACATCAAAGCCCCATTCCTGCAGTACCTCACTGTGGAATATCCAAGCCAGTTCCCGAGAATAGAGGGGATGGACATTTCAGATGGACAGCTTGATGACGATGTTGAAACCATGATGAAGCTGTGCCTTAAGGGAGCCAGAGAGAACAGCCTAATTGACCCCACACCGCCTTGCCCCACCACACTTGAGGACATGGAAGACATAGACCTGTCTTTCAGCAAGTACTTCAATTTCATTGTAATCACTGGAGGACACGATTGCATTTTAAGAAAGCTGGACCTAGAATCATGTATATCCCTTGCGTGGAAACAAGCAAGTATCCAGGTGTCGCCCAATCAAGTACGTGCACTGTATAGCACAGCACTTGAGCGCTTCTCGTTTGAGACGCTGCTTGAGGGGGCCATTGTTCCCAAGATCGTTGGTTTAAGCCCGGTAGAGATCTGCATTGTAACACATAGCACTGGCTTGGACACGAATGGAATCCTGGAGGACCACTCGGATACTGTTTTGTCAATACTTGTCCATTGCTTGGGCTGGATGCACGGAGTCTACGAGAAACCGGGTACCTTGCCTGTCCAGATACCATGGAAGGCACTGTACTGGAATGATCCGGACATTGAAGGCCCTAAATGTTGGGATGTCAGTCTCGTGGGCGTTGAACTTGACAGCGCAATTCATGAGCGAGACCGCTTAACGTCGGACTTTGATGGATGGTGCATGTTCGAGAACCTCACCAAAGAACCGGATTGAGGGTCTTGCGTAGCGCCCAAGCCACCCTGTCTTCTCTGTGCTGAGATCCAGCACGCGTACGCGCTGTTCCGAGATCCAGGCTTTGTTCGCCCGATCCGCAAAACTCCACACAAAGACACAGATCAATTGTTAACTACGAGAATACAGCATTTTTTGAAACCAGGAAGCGGTTTTATTTGCTGTGCCTTGAAGTTTTTGGAGGTGTAGAGAGAGCGCTGCAGCCACACACCAGCGAGACGCGTCAGTGTTGACATAACCGGGCGCACGCGTAGACCTACCGCAGAACAGTGCTAGTTATAGCCTCTCACGTTTAATATGCAAAAAGTTCCCGGAATCAGCAACCAGTTACAGATCAAATAACAGACTTAGAATGATCATTGACCGCTTTCGATAAATCTCACGTCCACAAAGCTGTCATCTCAAGAGCTTTGATGTGGCACCTAGCAATATGGCAGCTCCCGTGTCAACAGTACAGTAGCTTCTCAAAACAGACCAGAAAGCGGCACCCAAACCAGAAATACTGCAGTAATCCGGTAAACATTGAGTATATCCCTTGATAGTAGATACAAGTGTAACATTTCCTTCCATGAGTCCGCACTCTTTGCAGTTGTTCAAGGATGCAACTGCAGAATCAAATGTCGAAGACCTTCCGCATATCCCGCTACAGCACCTTGAAGAACAGGAGGTCCAACAACCCCAAACCCAGATGGACAACGTTGCTCCACGCACTACCAACAGATGTACTTGTGCACCTCGTGAAGCATATTGACGGAGTTCACACTTTCAAGGCTCTCCTTGACGCATACCCCGACCTGCTTTGCCCTCTTTGTGTCCTCATCGCCAGCTTTCCTGATTCAGAACCAAAGTTCTTTAGAACAGCAGGGCACATTCGCCGTGTCTTGATCGAGAATTACCGATCGTTCCACCCGGAGAGAAGACCAATCAAGCTCTTTGAGCTGTATGATATCAAGCTGGAACGTTGTGATAAGTATAGGGTACTAGCAGAGGACTCATCCTGGAATCTCCGCTTCATAGATCGAGACTCCTTTGTTTACACGTGTGGAACAGAAGGAAGTTTCTATCTTCATCAGAAAATACACTACTCATTGATGAAGATGAACACTCGGTTCTATTCGGACTTACCGCCCGTAAGACGTGAGTTTTGCTTCGGAGCACCATGGGGCCCATTGGCAAAGTATCAACTGGGAAATCCGTATACGATAAGCAGACTATCTGAGCTGATGTCACACCTGAAATCTATAACCATCTCTGTGAACGTGGATGTTCCAGTGATCAACATCCATATTGCTTCCCTGCTGGTGTTGATCGTCATCTTCAACGAGCCTGATGGTGTTTCTCCGATCCGACCCCAGATCAAGAACATCAAAGCCCCATTCCTGCAGTACCTCACTGTGGAATATCCAAGCCAGTTCCCGAGAATAGAGGGGATGGACATTTCAGATGGACAGCTTGATGACGATGTTGAAACCATGATGAAGCTGTGCCTTAAGGGAGCCAGAGAGAACAGCCTAATTGACCCCACACCGCCTTGCCCCACCACACTTGAGGACATGGAAGACATAGACCTGTCTTTCAGCAAGTACTTCAATTTCATTGTAATCACTGGAGGACACGATTGCATTTTAAGAAAGCTGGACCTAGAATCATGTATATCCCTTGCGTGGAAACAAGCAAGTATCCAGGTGTCGCCCAATCAAGTACGTGCACTGTATAGCACAGCACTTGAGCGCTTCTCGTTTGAGACGCTGCTTGAGGGGGCCATTGTTCCCAAGATTCTTGGATACAGCCCGGCAGAGATCTGCATTGTAACACATAGTACTGGCTTGGACACGAATGGAATCCTGGATGACCACTCGGATAATGCTGTGTCGATACTCGTCCATTGCTTGGGCTGGATGCACGGCGTCCACGAGAAGCCGGGTAGTTTGCCTGTTCAGATACCTTGGAGGGCGCTGTACTGGCACGATCCGGACTTGGAAGGTCCTAAGTGTTGGGATGTCAGTCTCGTGGGCGTTGAACTTGACAGAGCAATTCATGAGCGTGACCGCTTGACATCAGACTTTGCTGGATGGTGCATGTTCGAGAAGCTCACCAAAGAACCCGAAACCAGACTGAGGAATCAGGATTGATAAAATGACTCTTATACGGTTCTCCTTGTAGTACTCTACAGAACATTACTCACCAATTTCGCCCCAAATACCACCCACGCTGCTCCGTGAGTCCATGGGTCATGTGTACCGATGTCTATTGGATGGGATGTACATGCAGGGGATCAGCTACGAAGAACTGATATTTTGAGGGACTCTATACTGTACATTCACTAACATTGACTCACTGCTCCGTCTTGAAGATCAAAGAAACACCCTCATCACCAGCAGTGATAATCTTGTTACCCTGCTCAGTGAAGGCAAAGTCAAGGATACCCATGTTGTGACCAACACCAACAAACACCTCCTCACCAGTTCTGGCGTCCCACTTGTAGATCTTACCGTTCATGGAAGATCCCAACAGGTATGGAGTTCCTGGAATGAAACGGACCTTGGTGATCGCATCGTTCACGGTGATAACCTTTCTCTCTCTCCATGTCTTGGCGTCAAACAACAGAACGGTACCGGAAACCATACCAAGAGCCATCAAAGACAAGCTGTCGTTGAAAGAGATGGACTCAACTGATCCATCGAGCTCATCCTGGTCCTCTTTCAGTTCTATCACTCTGAATGTTGTCAGGACGGAACCACTGGTGATGTTGATGATGGCAATAGTGCCTTCGTTGGAACCGACTGCGAGCACAGAGGACTTACCCTGCAATCCGAGAGAGACCCATGGAAGCTTCACACCTCTGAAGTCATCCTCTGTGAGCTTGAAGTATGGAGTGGATGTGTATGCGTTCCATCCAATGATGGATCCGTCAATGGAAACTGTGACTAGTGTTAAAGAGTCCAGGTCATCAGTGTTCACAAAGAGACCGGCAGTGGAGTCATCCTGGTGTGAGAAACCAGACATGATCTGGGACAAGTCAGGCGTGATCTGGTAGACCCAGACTGAACCATCGGCACCACCAAAGGCAAACACCGGTTGTGTTGGGTGTACTGTGATCCAGACAATTTCTTCAATCTCCTCCAACTCGGCGTACAACTTCCAGACCTGACCACCCTTACGGGCCTGGTGCACCATGATCTTACCAGCCATGTCACCGGTGACCAAGAACTCACCGTCTCCTGTGAATCCACCGGAAATCACAGACTCCTTGTGTCCTTTGATCTGCTGTGCGAGCTTTGGTGGCTGGGAGTGCGTGGTCCACAAGTACGCTGTGTTGTCACAACCACCAGTGCACACGAGTGGGAGTTTTGGGTGTGTGAAGACGGTGAAGATGGAGTCTTCATGCTTGTCGAAATACGTCCATGAGTTGTTGGACATGTCAATCTCGATCTTTTCCTCGTCATCCTGCTCCTCCTGTGGCTCCTCAACATCATCCTCGTCCTCAGAGATTGGCTCAGCCTCGTCTGGCTGCTCCTCAACAACCTCTTCGACCTCAGCGGACTGCACGAATTCCTGCTCTTCTTCTGGGATTTCACTCATTGTGTTTTTAGTACGTTTGTTGTGATCTTTGAAGGGAATTAGTAATGAGATTGTAGCTCAAAAGTTGAAGATGCGATGGCCTCCGCACACAGCTTCAAAAAATTTGAGTTCCGGGTGTCACGTGTAGCTGACCCCCGATATTTCCTTTTTGGGAAAGTGGCACGTAGAGAAATGACAGGAAAATTGGAGGCAAAGGATGAGCTTCTCCTTCTTTTTGCTCAGTTTGCCAACAATAACGAGATTAAAGTCCTTTCACATAGCCCCATTGATCATGGTGGAGACGCTTGAGAGTATTCGAAAGTCCATTCTCGAAGAAGCCGGCGCTGACGAAGACTACGTTGCTGACTTTGTGTGTCATATCCACGATGAGTCCAGCACGCTTGAGGACTTCAGGTCATCTCTTGAAGAGAAAGGAGCCGAGTTCCCTACAGACTTCATCACAAAGATATTCTATGCACTCAGGCAGGTCAAGAGGAAGACTATCGCTGTCAAACAGGAGGCAGCGGAACCTGTGGTGAAACAAGAGACGGTAACTAAGGACAGCTTCCTGTCTCTTCCCAATGACGAAAGGCCCATCAAAACAGAGGACTCTGACAGTCTATTTCAACTATGGGGAGACTTCAAGCATGAGGATGATATCAAGCCAACAGTCCCTCATCTCAAGAGAGAGAGATACGATACACATCCACAACGACACAATCTCGACTCAACTCCAATTGTGGGGAAGATCTATCGTGGAAGGGTCACAAACTTCACGAACTTTGGAGCATTTGTCCGTCTTGATGGTGTTGAAGGTCGTGTTGATGGAATGTGTCACGTTTCAAACATTGAGAATCAAAGAGTTGAACACCCGTCTGATGTCTTGAAAAGGGATCAAGATGTGTTTGTTCTTGTCAAAGAGATCAACGGAAGAAAGATTGGGTTGAGTATGAAGGATGTTGATCAAACCACTGGTGATCAAGTGACATTCGCAGAGGAGCATTCAAGAGGAAGAGAAGTTTACACGCCCAAGAATGAGAAGAAAAGATTGACATCGCCAGAACGCTGGGAGCTCAGACAGCTCATTGCTTCCGGTGCCATTTCCGCACAGGACCATCCAGAACTTACCGAAGAGGAGAAGCTATCCGAGGAAGACAGTGGGTTCAACCCTGACGAAGAGATTGATGTCGAAGTGAAGCAGTCCGTCCCTCCGTTCCTTGCTGGTGTCAATTTGGATACGCACAAGGTCATGCCGAACAAGGTTGTCACATTACCTGAGGGTTCTCTGAACAGATCTGCCATGACAGGGTCTGCGTTGGCCAAGGAGAGACGAGACAGGAAGATCAAGGAGATGAAGGAGGAGAGAGAACAGAAACTCAAGGCAAAGGTCTCAAATGCTTCAAGTACTGCTGATGATCCACTTCTGAACGAAGAGACGCCAGATGATGTTGGAGCAGTTGAGTGGCAGAAGAGACAGAACAAGAACGCTTCATTTGGAAAGAGATCGAATCTTCCTATGAAAGAACAGCGTGAATCTCTTCCTGTGTTCCAAGTGAGAGAGAAGCTGATTCAACAGGTCAGGGACAACCAGTTCCTTGTGATTGTTGGTGAGACGGGTTCTGGTAAGACAACACAGTTGACGCAATACTTGTACGAGTCTGAGTTTGCAAAGAAGCAGATGATTGGATGTACGCAACCACGTCGTGTTGCAGCACAGTCTGTGGCAAAAAGAGTTGCAGAGGAGATGGGTGTCAGATTGGGTCAAGAGGTTGGTTACAATGTGAGATTTGATGACAAGTCCTCCCAAGCGACCAGAATCAAGTATATGACTGACGGTATGTTGCAAAGAGAGGCTCTTCAGGACCCGGATATGACCAACTACTCTGTCATTATGCTTGATGAGGCGCACGAAAGAACTATTGCTACTGATATCCTGTTTGCTCTTCTCAAGCAGGCTGCGGCAAGAAGACCAGACCTCAAGGTGATTGTCACATCTGCCACATTGGATGCAAACAAGTTCTCCAGGTATTTCAACAACTGTCCAATCATGGAGATTCCAGGAAGAACATTCCCAGTTGAGATTATGTACACCAACGAACCAGAGTCGGACTATTTGGCTGCTGCTCTTGACACCGTGATCCACATCCATGTTTCTGAAGGTGAGGGTGATATCTTGGTGTTCTTGACCGGTGCTGATGAGATTGAAACGTCAGTGGAGGTGTTGAATGAAAAAGTGAAGGCACTGGGTAAAGCAGCGGGAGATCTCATGGTCCTTCCTGTTTACTCAGCACTGCCATCTGAGATGCAGACGAAGATCTTTGAGCCGACACCACATGGTTCGAGAAAGGTTATCCTTGCCACCAATATTGCTGAAACTTCGTTGACCATTGATGGTATCTTCTACGTTGTTGACCCCGGGTTTGCAAAGATCAACATGTATGACCCAAAGCTCGGTATTGATACGCTGACAGTGAAGCCAATCTCTCGTGCCCAGGCCAATCAGAGATCTGGAAGAGCAGGAAGAACAGGTCCTGGTAAGTGTTACAGATTGTACACCGAGTTGGCATTCAAGAACGAGATGATTCCAAACTCCATCCCAGAGATACAGAGACAAAATCTGAGCAATACGATCTTGATGCTCAAGGCTATTGGTATCAATGACCTGATCAACTTTGAGTTCATGGATCCACCTTCCACTGAGGCGATTATGCTTTCTTTGAATGATTTGTACTACTTGAGAGCCGTTGATGATGACTCTCGAATCACAGCCATCGGTCGAAACCTGGTCAATATCCCAGCAGAGCCAAAGATCTCCAAGACCTTGATTGAGTCCATTCACTACAAGTGTGCTGATGACATGATCACCATCTTTGCCATGATCACGACACCAAACATCTTTTTCAGACCAAAGAAGAATGAGGAGCTTGCTGATCGAAAGAAGGCCAGATTCCACCACCCACATGGAGACCACTTGACATTGTGGAATGTGTACAATCACTGGGTCAACAGCAACTACTCACGCAATTGGTGTCAGGAGAACTTTATCCAGGAGCGAAGTCTCAACCGAGCTCGCGAGATCCGCAAGCAGTTGGTGGATATCTTCAAGAGAAACAAGTATCCTCTCTTGAGTTGTGGAAAGGATACAAATGCGGTGAGGAAAGCTCTGTGTTCCGGGTTTTTCAGAAACGTTGCAAAGAGAGACCAGCAGGACGGGTACAAGACTTTGGAGGAGGGTACACAGGTGTTCATCCATCCTGGTTCGAGTGTGCGGAGTACACCGCAGTATGTGCTCTATGATGCCATCAGAAACACTACAAAGGAGTACATGAATCATGTTACGGTGGTTGAGCCACAGTGGTTGGTTGAAGTTGCGCCTGAATTCTTCGAAGCTAATGGGTCCAAAGCGCAGGCAAAGCGCAAGAGTGAGAAGATTGTGCCGTTGTTCAACAGGTTCACGAAGGACCAGAACGATTGGAAGCTGAGCAGACCTGATGCTGGTAGTGATAGAAAGAGGTTTAGAGCTTAGAC
This sequence comes from Petasospora veronae, assembly GCA_030563065.1. Taxonomy (NCBI): domain Eukaryota; kingdom Fungi; phylum Ascomycota; class Saccharomycetes; order Phaffomycetales; family Wickerhamomycetaceae; genus Petasospora; species Petasospora veronae. The sequence goes on along the minus strand of JAKUBA010000020.1, from coordinate 86,724 downwards.
AGGTGAACTAATGGTAATGACCCCGTATTTGGCCCGATTAGGAACAGTAACAGGGTCAAAAATGATGATTTTACCGCTGGATATCTAACAGTATGTTTATTCGACCCCTTATTTGAGACTGACATGTAAATCTTGATGATAGATCATGAATTAGAGATCTTAGAGAATGATTAATGATTTTTTCGATCAAAATTTTTAAGGGTCGATTCAACTTTTTTTGAGTTGACCATGAGAGAGTTTTTAGTAGTGGTCTGATCGATTTTGAGATTTGAAAATAAAATTAGTAGAGATACCCGCTAATGACACATACCATAATAAACTTGTACTCCAGGCCTTTGCAACAACCTAGCTCACAGTGCAATACCTAAAGTATACCCCGAGTTACCGATTTTAGAAGCCCGAATTAAATGCACCCCTGAGGAGAGAAGGTGTCCAGGTGTGTGCTCCGACCACCCATCACGAGATCTGGGGTTACCCTCCCGCGATCGGCCGAGCACCACACGCCCGCGCTGAAATCAACAAAACAGAAGACGGGGGCTGCCCACCGTCAAGAATTAGCCGAAGGAAACCGCCCACAACACCGCCACAACACCAGCACACGCCACAACACAGCACACACAGCTGCGAAGTGTCTACAAGCGCCCCAAACAGCACGGTCCACACACTCATCCGCACCCAATTGCACGAAAACCGCCCGCCAAACTCCACCAGCCGCCACCCGCAAAAGAAAAGCTGGCCCTTCTAGCACAGAGCAAACACACCAGTCCCTCACCGCTTTCCACACTCTAAGGAAAGACAGAGCCAGACTCACAAACACATATACACACATACATACACACAGCAGCATGGATTTGGACTCGGACGTTCAGATGGAAGACGCCGTTGAGCTCGACACCAGCCTGGAGGAGGAGGGTAACTCGTCTCAGGGCGAGTTCGCTTTCAAGCAGGGCTTCCAGCCTAAAGAGGGCCCTTTGCCCGAGCTTTCTTCACAGTCGGTCAACCAGCTCGACGAGTGGATCGAACACTTGAGCAAATGTCAGCCATTGAGCGAGGAAAACGTGAGAAGATTGTGCAAGATGGCTGTCGACGTGCTCCAGTTTGAGGAGAACGTCCAGCCGGTGAATGTGCCAGTCACGATATGTGGTGATGTCCACGGTCAGTTCCACGACTTGATGGAGTTGTTCAAGATCGGTGGCCCTTGCCCCGACACAAACTACCTGTTTATGGGTGACTACGTGGACAGAGGATACTACTCTGTGGAGACTGTCAGTTATCTCGTGGCCATGAAGGTGAGATACCCAAACAGAATCACCATCTTGAGAGGAAACCACGAGTCGAGACAGATCACACAAGTGTATGGCTTCTACGACGAGTGTTTGAGAAAATACGGCTCCGCCAACGTTTGGAAGCTGTTCACCGACTTGTTTGACTACTTCCCAATCACTGCCCTCGTCGACAACAAGATCTTCTGTTTGCACGGTGGTCTTTCGCCAATGATCGAGACCATTGACCAAGTTCGTGAACTCAACAGAATCCAGGAGGTTCCACACGAGGGTCCAATGTGCGACTTGCTCTGGTCGGACCCAGACGACAGAGGCGGATGGGGTATCAGTCCAAGAGGTGCCGGTTTCACTTTTGGTCAGGATATCAGTGAGCAGTTCAACCACACCAACGGTCTAAGTCTGATTGCCAGAGCTCATCAGTTGGTCATGGAAGGTTACTCTTGGTCACACCAGGAGTCGGTTGTTACTATCTTCTCGGCACCAAACTACTGCTACAGATGTGGTAACCAGGCTGCTATCATGGAGGTTGATGAGCAGCATCAGAGACAGTTCTTGCAGTACGATCCGAGTGTAAGACCAGGCGAACCAACAGTTACGAGAAAGACGCCAGATTACTTCTTGTGAAGTGGTTTATCTCACGTTTTGTTCACGTTTTGTCATGACTTTTGTTCTTCTTTCTGTTTGTTGACATTAAGCTCCCAACATTCTCTCTCTCGCTCCCCTGCTGGCCACAATCCGAATGCTACATCTCAGAATATGTATCGGCTTTGTTGCTATCTATACCTTGTGGAGTGATTTGTTGTCAATTGTTCTGTCTCACACACGATGTCTCTCGTCAATTTAGTCTGTTTTTGTATCTTAGAAATTGACGTCATTAGTTCTTGTTCAGTTGTATGAGAACTCAGATTTCACAACTTACTTTCCAACTGGAGCTTTCTGACACGATCCTTTGCGATATCACACATGGCCTGGATTGCATCCTTGACCTCCTGTTCGTAATTGCCTCTCTCGATCCTCATCCTGAAGAACTTTTTAACCTCGTCCCTCCCTCTGCCATTGACAAACAGCACAAACTTCAATCCAGGGTATCTCTCCTCATACTCCCTATTCAGCTGTGTGAACTCCCTAACCGTGTCGTCGCCCTGTAGACTCTTCTGCTCAGCGGACGAGTGCTCAGACAGGTCTGTGCCGCGTGGAAGACCCAGGCGTGGATGTGAGGAGATAATGTCCTTTGTGAGTGCACTGTGTGGGTCTAATTCGGAGAAACGGGCATGGGCAGCGTCGATAAAGCCGTTGAAGGAGGTATATGTGGAGGAGAAGAGAGGCTTGAGGTAGTTGACGATGGTGCTGTGTGGTTCAAAGAGGTTGTTGAGGAGCTCTGTCTGCTCGTTGTCTGAGAGGCTCGAGAGACTGGACAGTGGTGGGAGTGAGTAGGACATTTGGTGTGCTTTAAGGACTTGATCTGGGAGTGTAATGAAAGAAGTGGAGAGGAATTGGCACTTCTTTTGTACCTTTGGGGCTCGGGGTTGTCCGAAGATAAGCGCGATCTAAAAGTATTGGTAGTGTGCAATTACCAGTAGCTTCCTGATCCGGAAGTCAATTCCCAATAATACTTCCCAAATAAGCTTAGCTCCCAATTAGGAAGTCAATGCCAGATCGATTCGCGCATCCTGGCCCCTGGCATGTAACCTTAAGTCCTCGAAACATTCCGAATTTACGTCACACCTCACAACACTCACAACAACCCAAACACCAACGAGAACGAGCCCAACATGAGCAGCAAGAACGTCGACGATCTCGTGCCTGAAGACGACGCGTACAAGCCATCGGCCAAGAAGACCGTGGAGGAGTACGCCAAACTGGACGCCGAGGACGAGTCCCTTCAGAAGTGGAAGCGCTCGCTCGGTCTGCTCGGTGGCGAACCACTCCCAATTGAGGCCGGTGATGAGCGCAAGGTGGTCATCCTAGAGATGGCTCTCATCGTGGACAACGACGCTCCGATCGTTGTCGATCTCACAAAGGAAAACACGCTCAAGGAGCTCACACAGAGCAAGAACTACTTCAAGATCAAGGAACGCTCCATCTACAAGCTCAAGATCAAATTCAAGGTGCAGCACGAGATCGTGACGGGAATCAAGTACCTCCAGGCGATCAAGAAGGCGGGCATCCGTGTGGATAAGGTTGAAGACCCACTGGGCTCATACGCACCAAACACAAAGGACAAGCCATTCTACGAGGTTGTCCTCCCGGAGACGGAGGCCCCATCAGGCATGCTGGCCAGAGGAACGTACTCGGCCCAGTCCAAGTTCATTGACGATGACAAGAACACGTATTTGACGCTGAACTGGGGTGTTGAGATCATCAAGAACAAGTGATGTCGCTTACTTACTCCCATACAAACAATCTTCAGTCCACTTCATCGAGCCGTCAAATAGCCTCACTTTTAATCTCATGTATCCCTAGCGGTCAACCTACAATCTCCAAATGGCCACTCGGTCCTGTATTTGCTCCCACACACACGCTCACATAGCCATAAATTGTTCATAAGCTTCGTTAGACACCATTGATCATTCCTTCTCCGTCGGTACTTCGGTAGCAGCGGTAGTGGTAGATTCCACCACTGGGGCAGTCTCCACTGGCTTCTCAGCCTGTCCATTGCGATGATGGTTGCGGTTATATCTCTGGTTGTTACCATAGTTGTTGCCGTTGTTGTACCCATTCCCATTATAACCATTGTTGTAGTAGTTCTTCTTTCTGTACCCGTTGTGGTTGTTGTTATATGGTGGCTGGTTGTAGTACATTGGCTGGCCATAACTTGGGTCATAGAGCATCATCTGAGGATACTGCTGCATCTGTGGGTTGTAGTAGTACTGCTGTTGAGGGTTTGGTGGGAGGTAGTTGTTGAACTGTGGAGGAACTGGTAATGAGCGTGGAACGTCTGGCGAGAAGCCCGAAGTGTTGGAGTAGTCATTGTTGTTATAGTGGGGTCTTGATTGTTTTGGATCGATCTTGAGGTTGTTCAAGTACTGTGAGATCTCAGCTTCGTCATCCTCTTCAGGCTCATCCTCACCGCTTTGGAAGATCCGTTCACGTGCCTTTTGGTATTCAGACTCCCTCGTAGCACGTTCTGTCTCTAGGTCTTCTTCATCCTTCAATTCAGCAGATGTCGGCGTGGCAACTTTCTCTTCAGTCTTGGTCTCAGCCTCCTCGTCCTTCTTCTCGTCCTTCTGGCTCCCACTCCGCTTCATCAACTTGAACTGTGGCACAGGAGCAGGCTCAGCAGAGGTCTCCTCCGACGGTGATTTATCCTCAGCTGGTGGTTTTGAATCAACTGGTGACTTCTCAGCTTGATCTCTTGGACCATGCTGTTGGTTGTTGTACGGTCTGTTGTTGTAGTTGCCTCTGTTCTGGTAACGCACATTGAACTTGTTGTACTGCTGTGGCGGTGGCTGCTGGGGCTGGAAGGGCATACCTTGGTATCCAAATGGAACCATGCCGTATGGAACACCAGGGACACCACCTGGACCACCTGGGATTGGGCCCTGTGGGGGATACATCATCGGCTGGTGCTGTGGTGGTGGAGGTGGTGGTGGGTGAACATGCATCATGTGTGGTTCAAAGGGGATGGACCCCAATGGCTGTGGGAGGACCGGATCAGCTCCAAAGTTCTTGAACACAACGATGGCGGTACCTTCTTTGTTCAAAGTGTGTCCAAGTCCGTAGTATTCGGCCGTGTGATGGGTCAGAAGTCTGTAGAACGAGTTCATTGGGCTGAGGAGGTACGAGTCCGTGTGTGACGCGATGAAGTTGAGGAGGTCCTGCTCAATGGTGAGAATGAAGGCGCGGTCCTTCCCTGAGAACAATGCCTTTCGAAGAGGAGGAGTGATGGCTTGTTGTTTGGTCAGGATTGGGGAGGTAGGTCCCTGAAGAGCTGGCGCTGGGGGAACTGGGAGATGAGCCTGAGCCGGGGCCATGTTTGGCGTTGGCTGAGAGTCGGCATCGTTCGTCGTTTGCCTTGCGGTCTTTGCGTGGTTAGCATTGGAAACTGGGGGCAATCAGGTGAGGAGAAGACAATTGAACGTACCATTTTGGAGTTACTTTGATCGGTGAGTCGCTGTGGACGTCGTTTAGTTGCTGCTCTTTGTTTGCCATGCTGACACGCTTTTTTTCTTCACCATCTTTGGCGCTCTGTGCTTTCCGCCACTGGCACGCCTGATCGCGCCAATCCATCTGGTTTCCTAATCCGGACGAGTGGCGCAAATATCGCGATTTGAGCAGGTGAGCGAAATCAGAGAGGCCTCCACAAGGAGCCGCCAAAAGAGCTCAGGAAGGCCACGATAACAGAGCATCCAGCGGGCGGCTAGACTCACGAACAATTTCAATCAGCAGTTTAGCGACAGCATTCACCACTCAGGACCATCCGCCATATACAGCCTGTCACCATCACAGTTACCGCCAGCAGAACACGCCTCCCAACAAGCATATACACCCCTGCAATCATCAGCTGAGATGTCAGAGCAATCAATTGACGAAATCAGGGCGAAACGACTCGCGAGACTCACAGCGCTGGCTCAGGAGGCCAAAGTCAACAGCCCACAAGAGCAGGTCACACGGAGTCCTCCACCTCCAAAAAAGCAGCAGCAAGAATCGCCAGCTCCAGCTCCAGCTCCTCCAGCAACGATCAAGACTACGAGACCGCCACCGCCACAGGAAAGCATCTCCTCATGGGCTGCCAGAGAGCTTGAGCATGCACTGGGAGTCACTTTGGATGCCTATAGTGAAAAAGAGGACGTTGTGTTCCTTGAAAGCACATTCACCGAGATGGTTGAAGAGGACCAAGACCCGGTCTTTAATGTGAACAACGTTGACAGAGCCATCATCGAGCGCTTGACTGAGATTGGCCATGACAACCCGTTCAGATACTTGAAGGACGCATGGACCAAGACACAGCAGTCAAAGAGACTTCTTAAGGCCAAAGACCCACAAAGAGCAGAGAAGCTTGAGATCCTGAACGAGGTGGACAGACTCACATCAAGCTACGGACTCGTGTCGTTCCAGATCCCAGACATGTTCATTGGAGGAGACGTCACAGTGTTCTTGAAGGATATCATCAGCAACGAGAACAGCTACAGCGACTTCATCCAGCAGATTGTCCACAGAGCAGAGGAAGAGGGAACGCTCATCGACTTCCTCAACATCTTCATTCCAAGTCTTTCCAAACTTGCCCTCGCTATCGACTTGAATGACCCGCAGTACCCGCTCATTCTCAACATCTTCCAACTGTTCCTCAATGAGAAGAGTGTCGCTGCCATCTTCACCTCGATTGACGGATTCAAGATTGCCAATGCCAACATCAAGCCAGACAAGTTCGAGACCACCACAATTCTGGGCCCTATTTTCAGACTGTCTCCACTCAATGAGACTGTCGCCAGCAGTGTTTTCAACAGAGAGGTCGAACAGTCAAAACTTCACATTAAGCAGGCTGGCGAGTCACTCCAGGCAGAGCACAAGGTCCTGCTTGACAGACTCTTCTTCATCACCAACAAGATCATCAGAGGATCAGAGCAATCCAGAGTCGACCTCCTCCAATACTTTGCCACCATCATTGACAAGAACCATCTAAGAAGAGGTGACCACTCCGACCCAGCCAAACTAGCTTCGAACTCATTCATCACAAACATCGCCCTCATTCTCGTCAGGCTATCTCTGCCATTCACAGATGCATCTCTCTCCAAGATTGACCGTATTGATGTCAACTACTTCCAAAAGACAAACCACCTGCTTGATGTCAATGACGAGACAAGAGCAAACTCCACTGCTGTTGAGGCAAACGAGTACTTTGAGTCCAACAAATCAGAAGAGAAGCCAAACTTCATCTCTGACTGCTTCTACCTGACAATGGCGTACCTCCACTACGGAATTGGTGGAACCTTCCTCACGGAGACCAAGACCAAACGTCGCATCAAACAGGTCAAAGCGCAGATCGATCAGGTGAAAAGGGCAGCAGAGTCACCAAACCCAATGATGCGTCTTGCCACTCACCAACTCCCACGCATGCAGAAAATACTCGCATCTCTCCAGTCTCAACAAGATGCACTTTCCGCCTTCTTCTCCAACAGGGACATCCAACTGGAGGTGTTTGACTTCATCTCCGGATCGTGCGCATTCCTCCTCAGAGTCGTTGATCCATCCCACGCATACCCAAAGGGGAAGCTCAACTTGCCTCTCATCCCAGACATGATTGGTGTCGAGAACGTTGATAACACAGAGTACTTCCGCAGTCAGGCACCGGTCCCGTTCAAGTACTTCCCGGAGTTTGCCATTGAGGGGATCCTGAACTACGTGTCGTACATCTGCAAGTACGTTGCCAACCCATTGGTGAGAAACCAGAGACTTGAGTCGTTTGTGGAGTTTGCGGTGACGCTGTTGAGATGTCCTGAGTTGATTGGAAACCCACATTTGAAAGGTCGCATTGTCGAGGCGTTGTCTGTGGGGTCGTATCCGACTCAGGATGGTGGTTCTGGATTCATGATGGGGATCTTTGAGAGCAACAAGCTCGTCACTGAGAACTTGCTGTATGCCTTGTTGGACTTTTACGTCGTGGTGGAGAAGACCGGTTCTTCTTCGCAGTTTTACGATAAGTTCAACTCGCGTTATCACATCTCGATGATCTTGGAGGAGGTGTGGAAGATCCCGATGTATCAGAGACAGTTAATCAAGCAGAGTGAGGAGAACGAGGAGTTCTTCATCAGATTTGTTGCTAGAATGTTGAACGACTTGACCTTTTTGCTCGACGAGTCATTGAGACACTTGGCTGAGGTGCACAACATCCAGGTTGAGTTGGAGAACAGAGTTAAGGGTGTTTCAAACATGGAGGGCACGAATGAGGAGCTGGAGTCGAGATTCTCAAGCAGTGAAGGCCAGGCCAAGTCTAATGTCGGATTGGCTAACAAGAGTATCGCATTGTTTGGTTTGTTCACAAAGGAGGTTCCAAGAGCATTCATCAAGCCAGAGATTGTCGGGAGATTGGCAAGCATGCTTGACTATAACTTGGATGCTCTTGTTGGGCCAAAGTGTTCTGAGTTGAAGGTGCGTGATCCAGAGAAGTATCAGTTCAACCCAAAGGAGCTGTTGGTGAACATCTCCAAGGTGTTTGTCAACTTGTCTGGTGAAGTTGAGTTTGTCAGATCTGTTGCTATGGACTCGAGATCGTTCAAGAGAACATTGTTCAGCAGAGCCGAGGATATCTTGAGACGTTGGGGGTTGGAGACTCCAGACTTCATTGCACGCTTGACCAAGTTTGCCAATGCTGCTGAATCCGCGCGTGTTGCTGAGGAGGAAGAGGAGTTGGAGCTTGGTGATATCCCAGATGAGTACTTGGACCCATTGATGTTCACGTTGATGGAGGATCCTGTGCTGTTGCCATCGTCAAAGGTGAATATTGACAGGGCTACAATCAGAACCCATCTACTCAGTGACTCTACCGATCCGTTCAACAGAATGCCATTGAAGTTCGAGGACGTTGTGCCTAACCTCGAGTTAAAGAGGGAGATCCAGGAGTTCAAGGCCAAGAGCAAGCTAGGCAAAGATGTGACAATGACGGATGCATGAAGATCTTAATACACAGCATACACAGTATGCCATCGTAGACAGACAAACTACAAACCGGTTCAAAACCCTATCATACCTTATATTTAACAACAAGAAATTAGTTCATTTAAGCCTTGATAGCGTACTTTCTCTGTGGGAAAGCAATCTGCTTCTTTCTCTGCTTGTCAGTGGTCTGAGCAACCTCGAACTTGGTGAGCTTTCTTCTCAAAGCTCTGGTCTTCTTGGCTCTGAGGTCCTTTGGCTGGTACTTCTTACCGGCGTAGAAGGCTCTGACAGACTCTCTCTGGTTGAGGTTGATGACGGTCAAGACACGGGCAATGTTCTTTCTGACGGTGTTGATCTTTGGCAAAGATGGTCTCTGCAACTTCTGGACCTTCAAAGAAGCCAACTCCTGCTTCAAAGAGAGGAGCTCCTCCTCCAAAGCCTGCTTAGACTTGGTGCGCAATTCGTGAGCTTTCAAACCGGCCTGTGGGTTGTTAGTATGACGTGTTCAAGTTGGGGTGGAAATCAGTAGTCAGTGAGAGGGAGAGAGTTGGCGTAAGTTCATGGTGTAGAGGTGGATGGACCCTGTGGTTTGCGGTGGTGTGTATTGGTGGATGACTTGGGTGTTGTTAGAATTTGGTGATGACCTGGGTTTGTCCTGGGTGTCTCTCTTGTGGTGTGACGATCAACATTTCAACATGTGAGTAGTTGGCTGGTGTACTGGTGTGCTGCTGTGTACTGGTGTATGGTCTGTGGATTGTCCTTGTGTGTATGGTCTTCTTGTTGATGGACCTCAACTTAGGTTGTAGGTGACGAACCGTGGTGTTCTTTGTACGTATCTGATGGTGACAGCGTTCTCTTGTCTCTCATTCCGGTCTCTGATGTTCTGTGCTCTCGGAAGACATACCATTTTTGCTGTGTTGAATGTGAACAATCTGTTAGCTGTTGTGCGGTGGGCTCCTGTTCAACTTTTTTGGCGTTAAGTTTTTCACCTGCGCAGTCCCCCACCGCCAAACAGAGCCGGCGCAGAGCCCAGTGGAAAGTTTTCGCGAACAAGGCCAGTCACAGACGCGCGCCGAGGAGGGCGTTAACTATGCGCGAATTCTGGTTGAGGACACACTTTGGCGAGTTTTCGGGGAGGGACGCGGATGGAGTGGTGTTCGGGTGTGAGATTAGGGCTGGGTCACGTGGTGTGTATTAGGGCAGTCAAAGAATGATAAACAGATCGTGCGAGTTGGTTGGTGTTGATGGAGCGGGCACCGAGGATGATAAGAGGTGGTGTCGATGGGAGAAAGTGAGGTGGTGAATGGCATTGGATTGTGTACACAGAGATATATCTTTAACGGTAGAGTGTTTCCACTGAATGTGATCTATTGGCGTCTTTGTGGTCTATGCTTGTTGTCAGTTGTGCCTTGGACCCCAGATGTTCTGATATCTAATCTGGCTAACAACCTAGTGACTGACAGGTTGACCAGCACAACGATATCTGTCTACCAACTACTGCTCATTCGCAAGAAACCAAACCCAGTACACTACAGACGTGTTTAAGACAAAGTGTAGACGTATTTTAGACGGTATATACCCCTGGATGCACTGAACTGCTATCAAAACACAAGCTGCTGTCAAAACAAATCTTTATTTCAGGCAAAGTTATATCATTAGGAATTGGGCCAAAAGCACACGCTTTAAGCAGAGTTCTTCAAGTTTGTGCTCAACCACTCCAAACCCTCGTACAAACCGTCACCGGAGGTAGCACAGGTGGACTGGATGTACCATGGGCGCTGTCTGATGGAGTGCAATCCCAACTTTTCTGTGATCTCAGCAGCGTTCATAGCGTTTGGCAAATCCTGCTTGTTGGCAAACACGAGCAAGAGAGCGTCACGCAACTCGTCCTCGTTGAGCATTCTCTGCAACTCGTCACGGGCCTCAGCGATACGGTCTCTATCGTTAGAGTCAACGACAAAGATGATTCCCTGGGTGTTCTGGAAGTAATGTCTCCAGAGAGGACGGATCTTGTCCTGTCCACCAACATCCCAGACGGTGAAGGAGATGTTCTTGTACTCCACGGTCTCAACGTTGAAACCAATGGTTGGGATGGTGGTGACAATCTCACCGAGCTTCAACTTGTACAAGATGGTGGTCTTACCAGCGGCATCGAGACCAACCATCAAAATTCTCATTTCCTTGCGACCGAAAAGGCCCTGCAACAACTTGGAGATTGACAAACCCATCTGGAGGAACAGTTAGTATGACGTTAGGATGTGTGGAGTTCGGGTGGAGGGAGACGGTAGTGGTAGGATAGGCCGAGAGTGGATAGAGTGAGAGATGGATGCAGAGTGGTGGTGTCAGGGTTGAGAGATCAATGGCTGTCATGGACCTTGCTGGACCAGCGATAAGACGCGTCAGTGCGACAGATCAACAGCAACCAACTATCAATCCGAGGAAAGTTGGCATCGTCGATACACAGAGAGGCCACTAGAAGACTGTCCCGGTCAGCAGTAGTGCTTCGAGGATGTTGATGTGGTTGTCAGCCAGTGATCCAGAGGCGTCATGCCAGCGACATCAAAACAAACCTCCCCCGACCGATAAGCACGGGTGGCGCACCAAACAGCGCAAAAGACAGCCTTCCGCAATGGTTCAATCGTCGAAACACATCTCCTCAGACTCCATATCACCGCAGTCCTCACCTCGATCTCGGTGGTTGTCCCATCACCGCACTGCGATCAGTTGTCGTGTGTGTGTAGGTGACCATAACAACAAGTGGCACAGCCCACCACAACACAGCCGTCACAACCCGCCAGCGCACGCGGACAAGTGCTCCGAGACGGCAATCAGCGCATGGTCCGCTCCCTCCGGTGAACTCCTGTGCAAACGGGGTGGATAACTCACTTTGTGTGTGTTGTTTGTGCGTGCTTCGACGGCTCGTTTGGTGCTGTTTGTGGGCAGAACGTGGAATTTTTGCTTTGGCCGGGAAAGGGGTGGACGTGGCAAGAAAAAGGAACGGAAATGGCGCGTGGCGGCCGGGTAACTGCGGTCACGTGCCGGGGCTGGGTCTAGTGGCTACGTGTTGTTAATAGGGGGTGGAAATGATGCAATTGTGTATAGTCGTGTCTCGTTCTTGTGTGGATAGCTGCTGCGGTGTCGCTCTTGTGCTGTGCTCGCTTTTCTGGAGTCTTTTTGGTGGTTTTTGGGGGTCATATCGCTGGCTTCGTAGCAAATGGGCGTGGTGGGCTGGGGATCACTTGCCAATGTTGATCTTGCACGTCGAGTACTTCTGCAGTGCTCTGAGGAAGATCGCGTACGTCACCTCCTCGTTGTCAGGCTCCCAGTAGAACTCCGACAGTCTGATGTGCCATGGTGGGTACCCCTGCAAGTCGAGGCTCGGGGTGAACAGGATGATGAGGTCCGGCTCCTGGCCAATCAGCTCGGTCAGCTCCTTGTCGATCAGGCTGATGGTCACGTCCTTTGGCGAGATCTCCTTCTTGGCAGCGAGGTCGGCCATGGTCTTGGTCAGCTCGACAATGGTTGGCTTACCGTCCTCGAAGGAGAGCAGGCTGATCTCAATGGCAATGTCTCTGAGCTTGTACTGCTCGTCATTGTCACTGTTGAGCCCGTAGTAGCACTCGTTGGCGTGTGGGAGCTTGATCACGAAGGTAGGTGCCGAGTTCGCACCGAAGTAGTCGCTGAGCTTCTTGTACACTGCGACACGGAGGTCCTCGACGTTGCTCTTCATGACACCGTCGTATTCGTAGATCGACAACGAGGGGATACCGGCAGCAGCAGTCCATGTGACGAGCTCAGCAGAGTCGTTGAGCAGGCCGTAGAACCCACCACCTTCCTCCTCCTCAGACTTCAGGTTCAACACCGCGGAGATGCGCTTTGGCAGCTTGGTCAGCTTGGTCACGTCGTCCCTGATAATCTGTGGCGTCTTTGCTGGGTTGTATGCCAGGTTGAGGAACTTGACTCTGACTTTGTTCTGTGTGTACTGGAACAGGCGAAGGATCGAGTAGAGGGAGTACACGACGATGAGGATGGAGTGGTAGACGTAGAAGGTGATGCGCCCCTTGATCGACTTGTCTTCGGCGATGGCGCTGTGGACGAGCTCGGCGGTGGTGATCCTGGACTTTGCGAGTCTGGCTTCGGCCTTGAGCTGTGCGGTGTCAAGAACGCTTTCCTTGACTGGAGACGTTGGGGATGCTCTCTCCTTGAGCGTGGACGAGCCGTTCGTTGCGCTCATCGTAGGGAGAGGGGGGTGAGCGTTACAAGGGGTGGAAAGGGGTGTGAATGGGCCAGAGAAGTGCGGTAAAACACCAGAAAAAGCGCTCAGTAGGTGAACTGGGGTGTGATTGGTCGATGACGGGTCTCACAGTGGCACTCAGAGCAGTAATCCACGCGTTCGTTGACGCTTTGAAGGGTTCCATCACGGGGTCAAAGCAATCGTGTCCAGGATTTCTTTCGCGACCGGTGAGGATGGATTATGTAAGCGCCCGGCCCCTTATCTTAGTGTGTTACCCCTTCTACTACAACTGTGTGGCATATAACCCCTAATACCTGTGAATTCATAGCTATATCAATCAGTGAAGGCTGCCTCTCTTCTCTCTCGCGGTCTCCACGATCTTCCAGTAGCGGTGCTTGAGCTTGTTTCTCCACCACGGCCCGGTGTATCTCATGATGAGGAAGGTGCCCATGCTCCCAAACAGCGCAAAGCCCGAGTTGATGAATGCGAGCTTGTATCCGAGGTTCGTGACCCATTGCGTGAGGCCGTACGAGCAGGCGAAGGACATCGTGTTGCGGATCACGATCAGCACCGCCATCGCTTCAGTGGACATGTCGTAGTAGCAGTCGGCGCAGTACGTGATGGAGGTGATGGACGAGAAGATGCCGGATCCTCCCAGCACACCCATCGACAGCACGAGGACAAACCAGTGCACACCGTAGTAGGCACCAACACCCCATCCGATAGAGGCCAGCAGACCGAGAACCATGCGCAGGATGAGGATCCACAGACGGTCTTCGGCGAGGGAGAGGCCTCCTCTGCGACGGGCGAGCCAGATCTTGATGCGGTCAGAGAGCGGGGCGGCGAAGAAGTAGAACAGCAGGGCACAGATGACTGGGGAGAGGTAGGAGAGGCCTCGGGCACGTGCGGAGAAGTTGTATGGCTCACCACTGAGGATCCGGGACGCGGTGCCGTTGAGCAGGTTGAACCAGACGAGGGAGGAGCCGTTGATGAACCCGGCCCAGAGGACCGAGGGGAACTGCGCCATTTGGATCATCCCCCAGAACAAAGACGGGATGATGAACCGGTCAATGCGGCCAGAGGTGAGCGAGAGCTTCTGCCTGAACGTCTTGGTCTTCTTGATGCTTGGCGATGGCGAGGATGAGAGCTCCTGGTTCTCCACGACGAAGTCCACCTTCTCGGCATCAACGGCCATTCCGTCCACAACCTCCAGCTTGGTCACGTCCACCTTCCTGTTGTAGTTGGTCTCCTCCATGAAGAAGTACAGGAACACGAAGCAAACACCGTCAAACACAGCACACCACCACATTACCCATCTCCACCCCATTCCCTGAGTGATGAACCCGGAGATGACACTCGCCATGTAGTTCGAGGTGGTCAGGGAGATCCCGTAGATACCCAGTCCCATTGCTCTCTCGTGCTCAAAGAACACATCAGCGATGGAGATCTCACCGAGGGACTCCAATGGACTGCCAAAGAAGCCCTGGAGGATCTTGGAGCCGATCCACTCTGCGTTCGAGGTGGTGTATGGCGACCACACACAGACCAAGGACGTGGCCACCGTGGTGAACAAGTATACCGGTCTCTTCCCCCACTGGAGCGCCACGGGCTGGAAGAACAAACAGCCAATACCATAGAACAAGAACATGTATCCCGTACCTGCGTTCAACTGTGCCAGAGTGAGCCCCGTCTCCTTAGACACGTCCTTGAGGACCGAGTAGATGGCAGCGGAGGGGATTCCTGTGGCGTAGATGTATACGACTGTGCAGAACACCGAGAGCCATTTGCGGCGTGGTGTCCAGTTCAAAGGGTCGTCAGGGTCGTCGGAAGGGGTAGGGATCAGGACGACGTCTTTCTGGTTCTCGGAGTGGCGGGACTTGATCTTGCCCTCGAGGTCAACAAGGGTGGTGTTCCCGGGGATGGCGTCGTAGTTGACTGGTGCCATGGTTGGTGGTTGGTGAGGGAAGAAGAGATGGTTGATAGGGTGGTTGAAGGGTTATGCCTTTATATACCTGATCCGTGGTTGGAAAGGGAAGTTCAAGATAAGCAGTGATGGTGAGGCTGAAGGTTGAAGGGGTCTCCAGGGGTCGGGGTTACCGTATTCAGATAGCGCGTTGGAGGTTGGAGCAATGGGAGTTCTTTAAGCGCATCAACTACCGACAATAGCAAGTGTTTGATAGACTCTGAATATTGTATGTGTTGCTCCTATATCTAAGAAGTCTTGGAATGTGCTGCTCTCCAGGGGTGTTGTGGACGGGGTCCTGCCAAAAGCTGGGGTAATATTATGAGTGTGGACCTCGGTGTTCGGGGCTCTCACTTCTCTGTTTATTGACCAGCAAACTGAATACTCGGGCTTCAAGCAGCTAACACGTAATTGTTAACCAAAAGACGTATCCCTGAATCTGTCAAACTCAGAGATCTCCTGATTGCCCAAACCAAGCATCCGGCCAACATCACCAACATCACCGATCTGGGTAATCCTCAGCGACGCGCACACGGAATCATCATAGCTCCGACATTTCCCGGTTAACTCCTCACAGTGTAATATGAACTACCATCTGACGGCTTGATCTCCAACTGCTAATCTAATGAGAGAAAGCTGGGGTTTACAGAGATCCTGTAGAGTCTAGACGGCGTTTCGCGGTGGTGGCCAGTTGGTGGTGGTATAGCTGAAGGTGAAGGTGTATGCGAGCTGGGGATCGGCGGGTCTGTTTATCTGCTGGGTGTTGCGTGTTGGCTCTTGAACCCCTGAGATAATGACGGGCTGCCATGTCAGTGGTGATAAGGTGCTATTGTACGAGTATCTGGTACGAATCAGACTTTGGCAGCTGATTGTGCAGATCAAGGGGCCACTGGACACAAAGATCAAGTACCGGCGTGTTCCCTTTGGAGATGATGAGCGCCCGTGCTTAACTGAGCTGTTAGTGGTTATGGTTGAAGATCGTATCATTCCAGACATCAACGTGAGCAACAGTAGTCCTCCATCTCGCTGTTAATCCCTAAACAGAGTGCACAACCAAGCAGCGTTCGTCTTCTCCACGTGCGCTACCCTTTGGCCCATAGTTCCTACATCCATACTACACCACCATCTATCCTTCTCCTTACACAACAGAACCACTTCCAACCTCAAGATCTGTGTCTTCCCTGTGCTCAGTGCTGATGTTGTTGAAACCCTCTATTCTCTAGCTTACGTAATCCTTCCGCCACGGCTGAGTCATCCTGCCAGCTGTACGCGGTCCCCGGAAAAGTGGAGAAACTTTGAAGGGAGCCTTGGAGTGCTCTTTTGGTGCTTTAACTGAAGGTTTAACGCCACTAATACACCTGAATCTACACCGTATTTGGTGGCTCACATCTTCCATCCACACACCACCTGTTTGGTCTTTTCAACAGCCCTTTTCCATCCATTTTTGGCTCTCCTGAGGTCCATCCTTGCATCACCACACTACACTACACCACACCACACCATGAAGGTCCACTGGATCCGCAACGTCTTCGTCTCGCCGGACCAGGTGCTCGTTCCAGGCGCACAGCCACAGTCCGTGGCGATGTCCCTCGCTGTGGGAATGGTGGCAGCCCTCGGAGGGTTCATCTACGGCTACGACACGGGCATCGTCAACAGCATCAGTGCGATGAAGTACGTGCGGTACGAGTTTGCCGGGAACAAGAGCGAGTTCACCGCCAAGGAGCAGAGCATCATCACGGCGATATTGTCCCTGGGCACGTTCTGTGGTGCGCTGTGTGCCCCGCTGCTCTCGGATACGTACGGCAGACGCACCGCTATCATTGTGTCCAACTTTGTCATCTTCATCATTGGCAACATCTGCCAGATCGCCTCGACGGGGATCCCGCTGCTGTGTGCCGGGAGGTTCATCACGGGTGTCTCTGTGGGGATCATCTCTGCCGTGGTGCCGTTGTATCAGGCCGAGGCGTCGCCCAAGTTTGTCCGTGGTGCCATCATCTCGACGTATCAGTGGGCCATCACTTGGGGGCTGTTGGTGTCCAGTGCGGTGTCCCAGGGCACGCATTCGTTGCACACGTCCGCGTCGTACAGAGTACCCATTGGCCTGCAGTTCCTGTGGTCGTTGATCCTGGGGTTTGGAATGATGTGTCTTCCTGAGTCGCCGAGATTCTACGTGAGGAAGGACGACCTCAACGCTGCCATTGATTCCCTGTCGAGGCTGAGACGTGTGCCACAGAGCGACCCGGGGCTCATCGAAGAACTTGTCGAGATCAAGGCTTCACACGACTATGAGCTCTCGTTTGGCTCGCCGTCGTTCAAGGACTGTTTCCGCAGCGCAGATGCTCGCCCACACCAGCTCAAACGGCTCATCACCGGTGTCGCCCTCCAGGCTCTCCAGCAGTGCTCCGGGATCAACTTCATCTTCTACTACGGCGTCAACTTCTTCTCCAAGACCGGTGTCTCCAAATCCTACCTCATCTCGCTGGTCACGTACGCCGTCAACGTCGGAGCCACGATCCCGGGCATAATGCTCGTCGAGACCATTGGCCGGCGCAAGATCCTCATCATTGGCGGGTCCATGATGTGTCTCGCCAACCTGATCATCGCCATCGTCGGTGTCTCGACGAACTCGGTCATTGCGAACAAGGTGATGATCGCCCTCGTGTGTCTCTTCATCGCGTCGTTTGCAGCCACCTGGGGCCCCGTCGCTTGGGTCGTCACGGGGGAGATATACTCGCTGGGTGTCAGGGGTAAGGCCGTGGCACTCACCGCAGCGACGAACTGGCTCGTCAACTTCGTCTTTGCGTACATCACGCCGTACTTGGTCGACACGGGGAAGCACACTGCGGCGCTGGGGACAAACATCTTCTTCATCTGGGGCGGGTTCAACTTCGTCGGCGTCGTGTTTGTGTACTTCATGGTGTATGAGACCAAGGGCCTGTCGCTGGAGCAGATCGACGAGCTGTACCGGTCCTGTCCGAACGCACGGTCCTCAGGGGACTTCAAGGTCAGCAGCTTCAGTCCAGACGAGCAGGAGATGGTCGAAATGGCAGGACACGAGGAGAAGTCGTCGCTCCCGTCCTCAGAACAAGACCCCCACCCACCACCATCTTCCGACCCACCACAACCCCAGGTCAACTACGACGACTACACACTCAGCTACGACGGATACGCAGTCGACCTCGGATACGGACTCGGCGTGCACCAGAACCGAGCACCACCGTCGCTCATCACCGTGTCCACAGAGGAGGAGGACACGCCCGAACAGGTGACGTACAGCTCCTTGTCCGACTACGTCAGCAGGCTCAGCTCGATGAGTGAGCAGAACCACCCACCACCGGTCCCGCAGCCACCACCACATAATGACAGTAACGAACACCAATGAGGTTGTATGGACAACCTTCGTCTACAATGAATAGCTGTAGATGGTATAGTCAACTATAAACACTCGTAAGAAAACATAACACTGGGGGAAACACCTTAGATCGACACCTCCTTGAAGTCATTTGTCACATGGTCAACTTTAGTGTCCTTGGTCTCCTCGTCAATCAGAGAGATCTCAGCCTCTGCTGTCTCTTCCTCGTTCTCCTTGTTACTTGTCACCTCTGGCTTCACACTGGTCTTCTGTGTCTGTGTCTCTGATGGAGGCTGTGACTGTGACGGCTGTGGCTGCTGCTGATGTGGCTGTGGTCTCTTTGGAAGGTACTCCTTGTACTTCTCAAACACTCTTTGCGTCAAGATTCTCAGGTACGGAAGGTCTCTGTGTGTCTTCTTGTCGTAGAAGAGGAGCTCACCATCACCGGCAAACATGTCCTCTTGTCTTCCACCGTCATCAAGCGTGTAGTTCCCCTCTTCCAAGTCCTTGACAAAACTCAGAAGGAAGTCTCCCCAGCTGGCAGCAACGAGGAACTTGGTGTCAAAGTCTCTTCCAAAGATAATCACCTGTCCATAGGTACCCTTTGGTCCCGGGGCCAAGTCAACACCAATGTGGTTACCAGAGTGGTCTGTGAGGAGTGGGATCCAGTTACCGTTGGCGTACACTGGCTGGATGTATCCTGGTGGGAAGGACTGCTGTCTTGGGATGTGTGCCTTGAACTTCTTGGAGTGTGATGTGGAGATCTTTCTCTCGAGGTCTGGGTCGACTGTCGAGTCCGATGTGGCCACCTTGTTGAAACCTGGCTTGGTCTCTGTCAGAGAGGCAGTGGATTGTGTGATGTCAGCAGAGGAACCAATTGGGGAGATGAGTTTCTTTCTGGCAGCCTCGTTGGCCTTTTGCTGCTGCTCCAATGCCATCTTGTCAACAACGACTCTCCATGTCTTGGTCATCTCAACCACCTCGGAAAGACCCATGAGTGGCAACCCAAACACCAACCCACCACTGCCAGTAAGCGAGTCCAGGTCTTCCTGGCCATCGTGGATTCTGAGGGATGCTCTGAGCGGTGCCGGGAACTCGACGCCCAAGTCCCTCTCCGCATTGGCAATGTCGGCTCTGGTACAAGGATCAGAAAGTGACGCGTTCAAGTCCGCGTGGTTCTCCGAGGTCCAAGTCTCGATGTGTCTCCAGGCGAGGATGGTCTCACTGACGCCCTCTGTGGAGTGCACTGCGCCCGGGCTGTCGGTGGCGTCGTCGTGGAAGCCCGCCGCGTCGTTGAGCTGGATCCCGGACGGTCTGACGGGCGCGTCTGCCGTTCTCGTGTGGTGGCTCTGCGTGTCGTAGTCCGCGTACCGGTCCTCGGTGGAGAAGGCGTAGAAGAGCTGGTTGAGCTTGTCCTTGAAGCCCATTTTGAGAGGTGTGTGGTGCTGTTTGGTGGCGGATTGCGGGTTTTGTGGTGGTGATGGCCAGTTTCAGCCCGAATTTTGTGGGAGCGAGGGGCACTGACACGTCGCGCGATGGCAGATGGGGGCCGGGCAGCTGGGGACAACCACGTGACTTGGGTGTGGGGGTGTTATACTTCCACTAGCATTAATAGGTGTATAGACTGGGTGTATACGGGGTCTCCTGGTGTCTTAATTGATGAACTCCACCGTGAACAGTCGTACTAAAGCTCCACTAACTATGGGAGTGCCCCGACCACCCACACACCATTTACCCAATGCGGAAATACGTAAACAAAGCAATCTGCCACCGAGCAAAAGCACAAAATTTGAACCCTTTTTGGCACCTTTTTGGCACCTTTTGGCACATTTATCACCAATTAAACCCCCAGTTCACCCACAAGATGTCAGAGTTCCAGCCTCTCCACAGACAGCCACCAGCCGGCCTCCAGAAGAAGATGTTCCAGCGCAACTTTGGCGGTGCTGCGGCCACTATGACGGGCAATATGGCCAACATCGCCTCTCCAACTGACAACATGATGTCTCCGTGCTCCCAGAAGCTGAATGCCCACAAGAACAAGTTCTTTGCAAAGTGAGTACTGATCCGTGGAGTTTGCAGGAAGTGGATGGACCAAGTTACTAACCAATTGACAGCACAAAGGCTACCAAGCTCAACTTCTCAGAGGAGAAGTAGACCCCCATACACACCACTATACCCAAGCATTCGGTCAATCGACTACTATAACTCGCATCAAATTCGACAGACGTTGTACACACCTACTCGTAGTCACAATAGACGGGGTGCGCTCCCTTAAATATATATACATGCAATGCACTCTCCACCTCACTTCTTCAAACGAGCATCGGAGACAGTGTTCAACAACAATGCCTCGTTGTCCAAGATGATTCTGTTTGGAGAGTTGGACAAGATCGTGGCAATCTCTCTTGCGGTATCGAGTCTCTTCAACTCGACGTAATCCTTCGACTTCTTGATCGCCTCACCAATCAACGCAGCGGACTGGGCCTCACCTTGGGCCTTGACAATAGTGGCCTGCTTCTCCTGTCTGGCCTTGTCCACGACAAATGCGGCTCTCTGGGCCTCCTGCTGGGCAATCTGCTTGGCCTCGACGGCCTGTGTGAACTCTGGCGAGAATGTCATAAAAGTGATGGAAACGTCATCCATCAAGATATTGAACTTCGAAGCACGTCTGACCAAGTTCTCCCTGATGAGTCTCGACACACGTTCTCTCTGAGTGATCAACTGTGAGGCATTGAACTGCGCCACGACGGACTTGAGCACCTCATTGACAATCGACGGCAACACCCTCTCGTCGTAATCACTTCCCAACGTTCTGAAGATATTAGGCAACGCAGCCACCTCTGGACGAGACAGCACACGACACGTGATGTTGACCATCTGCAAGTCCTTGGTCCCTGTCAAACTGGCAACGTTTCTAGGCTTGGCCCTGACGTCGTACACGATCGGGGTCTGCAACCACGGGATGGCAAAGTGTGTTCCCTCGGTGTAGATCCTGGACTGGACGCCTCCGATACGGGAATACATGATTGCTCTGTGTCCACCATCGACGTTGAACAAGGAGGAGTTCAGGACCAAGGCGGCACCACCGAGGAGGAGCAGCCCGCCAATGCCGGTGAACAGGCCAGCTGGGCCAGAGGGACCGGAGGAGGGGGAGTATTGCACCTTGCGCGCACGAGACTGGATCTCACGGGCGTACTTCTGCCAGTCACGGTTCATGTTGTTCATCGTGGTGGTTGGCGGTGGTTGGAGGTTGTTCCTTGGTGTTTAAGGTGGCGTAACTGGGCGAGCTCGGAAGAAGTGGTGGAGAAAGCGCGCGGTGGGTTGGAGATCCGGTGGTGGATCACGTGTGGGTGTGAGGGGTGATCACGTGGGTGGCCGGACGTGCTCAGGGGCATACCCCAGATCTGGCACTATCTTTCTCTTTGATGCCACCAATTCAGGCCCAGAAAGACCCACTAGCAATGCAATCACCAGATCCCACACTCCACAGCTTGTCCAGTAACCCCAACCTCCTAGAAGAGGCCAAGAACATCATCAGGAACGACCCAGAAGCCGTCCTCCGCGTGGACAACGAAGGCAGAGTCCCCCTTCACTACGCCGCCCAGCACTCCAACAAGGCCCTGATCCCGTTCCTTCTGGACCCCAACACTCTTGCCAACCCAAACTGGGGCCATCCATTGGTCGACTACGACATTGACGACTTCCCGGACCACAACGGCTGGACACCACTCCACTTCGCCGCAGACTCAGGCAACACAGAGGTCCTCACCCTTCTCCTCCACCACAACCCCCAGCCGGACCCACACCTGCCGACACACACTGGGGCCACTGCGATGCACATTGCTGCTGGACGGGGACACGTGGGGTGTGTGCAGAGGCTTGTGCTGGCGGGGGCGAGTCCGCTGAGGGGCGATCTACACGGGTTGCAGCCGTTGCACTATGCGGTGAGGGCCCAGCCGATGAGGGCGATGGCTGTTGTGGCGTGCTTGTTGAGCGTTGGGGGCAATATGGTCAGGGAGGGGGTTTCTATGGATGCGAGGGATTCGCAGGGTTGGACAGCGATGCATTGGGCGATGAGTGTGGGCAATGCGGAGGTGGCAGTGTTGTTTGTGAAGTATGGGATGGATCCTCGTGTTAGGGACCATGAGAGGAGGACACCGGTGCTTGTGGCGAGGGACCTGGCTGTGCGGGAGAGGTTTGAGTCCTATTGTCGACGTTTGCACTACCATGGCCCGTTTGAGTAGACTTGTCCATGCTTTGTTATCATTAGTTCATTATACACACAATCAAGAGGGCACACCCTCCCACTCGTTCTCCGCGTACTCCACCACGAGCTTCTTCCAGTGCTTCCTGTTGTCGTACACCGGCACCCTCCTCAGCCTCAGCAGCAGCATCCCAATGAGCAACGCACCACAAAAGACAGACGCCGGTGTCAGCATCTCGACAAAGTTGCGGTGTGAGGTGACTTTCTGGTACGGACAGCTGGCATATGCTCCCCCGGTGACCCAGCACTCGGATATCGCAATGCTGTTCATGTCGATCCACACATCAGAGGTGTTCCCCGTTTGTTTGATCAGTTGTCCCAATGATAGCTGTTCCAGTGCCGTCTTGGGCACAGAGAACGCAGTGGAGTCTCCGAGGTCCTCACATGCGTCCGATGCCTGGAAGTACGAGTGTTTCTCCTTTGTGATGATCCAGTCGAAGGATGAGTTGGCCTGTCGACACGCAACACGTTTCTCCGCGTAGCAGTTGGACACCACCCAGTGACGCTCGGTTGTCGAGGCACAGCTGTATGCGGACTGTGCTGATATCTCCCCTTGTTCCCGTGCCTCTGCCTCTGTCAATGGCTGTGAGGACTCCCATGACCACAGCGAGGAGTTCAGCAGTGTCGGGATGTCCTTGGAGAGTGTCAGTGTATGGTTGACCATCGGTGAATATCCGTATGCGACCACATCCTCATACGTCTCCCCAGTGAACTTATCCGTCTCGCTATCAATCACCATCCGCCACGACTGCTCTGCCCGGGCTGTGTAGTTCTGCGGCTGGGTGATATCTGAGAGATTCGCCACATTGGCAAACAATGAAGCGTTGAACACCGTCTGTGCATCCGATGTCCCGCTGTAGGTCGTGTTCGAGGCCAGGTTGCCATACCAGACCGCCCCGAGGACTCTCTTCTTCTGGGTGAACAGAAACTCGGACAGCGTCGGCCATGCTCCGTCTGATTGCTTGGACGTCGGGGTGTATAGCCTGGAGAGGAAGTGGTTCGTGAGCACGTTTGTCAAAGTGTCGTTGGATGTGCCGATGGAGGAGTACTCGACCCCACTGGCCTGCGAGATGCTGAACATGTTGAACACTAGGACGACGATGTTGGCGTTGAGGTTCGTGTCCGACTCGGTTATGTATCCCAAGATGGTCTCCGCGAGGTCAGCGATGCTTAATGAGGCCTCACATACCACCGTGTCCCCGTCATCCAGCGTGATGGTCTGGGATGTGTTGGACACAGAGCTGCCAGTCACGACACCAGGACACAGCTGGAACTTGCGCAGTTGCTCGTGCCAGTACAGGTCCACCGCGAGGGTCTGCACACCGACATCGAGCAGGTTTCTTACGTCCCCCAGGGCATTAAGCGTGTACCCTTCAGGACCAAACACGGTCTTGCTGAGACTGACGCCGTTCAAGGGCAGCTGGTCGATGGTGATGTTGGCGGACACGTCTCGCTGGGACCGGATGGCGACGGCTCTTTCGAGGAGTGTGGAGACCCAGGTGGCCCCGAGGAGTGTGGGTACGCAGCTGAGCAGGAGGAGGAAGAGGATGGGCGTCATTGGGTGGTTGTTGGTGGTTGTTGGTGGTGGGGATGATGTTTGGTTGTGTCAAGGCTCGTTTAGTATGGGCGTTGTTGACACTTGGCGATGTGGCAGATCTTTTCGGACAAGCAAGAACACCGGCACCAGCAGCACCAACACTCACCAACAAGCAGGACAAGCACCAATGACACAGCAAGAACAACCACAGGAACAGCAAGAATCCACAGCCTTCGCTTACAAACGCGACCTCGAGGCGGAGATCACAACGTCGCTGACTGTCAACTGGTTCGTGCTGCTCCCGCTGCTCTTCCTTCTCTACGCCGTCCTGGCCATAGTGGAAACACGCTACTTCGTGCCATCGCCCTTCATCGATGAGATCTTCCACGTGCCAATGGTCCAGCAGTACCTCGTGGGGAACTTCACCTGGAACCCCAAGATCACAACGCCTCCGGGGCCATACCTCATCGGGGTTGTCTGGAGCAAGACCATTGAGCTCCTCCATCTCCCAATAACACCAGCGGGACTCACCTCTTTACGACTGTTGAACGTCGTGGGAGGCACGCTGGCATTCCCACTGGCACTGCATCCACTGTTCATCCTCAACCCAATCGGATGGTGGCCGGCAACACTGGTGTTGTGTCCGATCCTGTCGACATACTACACGTTGTTCTACACCGACGTCTGGTCCACCGCGTTCATCACAGCGTCGTTCAGTGTCGCAGTTGGCCTCCCCTTTGGTGAGACGAGGTCTGTCAAAGTCTCTGCCCTTCTCGGCTTCATCAGCATCTGGATGCGTCAAACAAACATCGTCTGGCAGGTCCTCATTGCAGTCCTCGTCATCGAACGCAGGGCCATGATCCACAAGAACTTCACAGACTTCTTCCTCAACAACTGTCTCAAGTTCATCATCCAGTCCGTCGAGGACTTCCAACACTTTGTCCTCCCGTACCTCCTCAACTTCCTCGCATTCACATGCTTCCTCATCCACAACCGTGGCATCACACTAGGCGACAAGGCCAACCACGTCGCAGGCCTCCACATCGTCCAACTCTTCTACTGCCTCACCTTCCTCTGTGTCCTCACATGGCCAGTCTGGCTCTCGTACGACTACATCCGCTTCTACCTCGCCCGCTTCCGCCACGGCCCACTCATCCTCCTCCTCGAACACGCCCTCATCCTTCTCCTCATCCGCTTCGGAACAGTCATCCACCCGTTCCTCCTCGCAGACAACAGACACTACACCTTCTACATCCTCCGCCGCATCATCTGCCTCACCTGGTACACTAAATACCTCCTTGCCCCAGTGTACCACTTTGCAATGTATACCATCCTTTCCTCGCTCAACGAGAACGCATTCTACTTCTCCGTGACCACAGAGCTCCCGTTCAAGACACCAACTGAACTCCCTTTGAAACCAACGGGGATCTCCATCCTCGCATACCTATTCTGTGTCATTGCCACAGTGGTCCCATCACCGTTGTTTGAGCCGAGATACTACATCTTGCCATACATCTTCTACCGTGTTCTTGTCTCTGTGTCATACGAGCCGTTCAATGGCGAAGGCTTCAAGAACATCACACTCAAGAGACTGACAGTAGAGCTGGTATGGTTCTTGGTGGTCAATGTCTTGACTAAATCGGTCTATCTCTTGCACACTTTTGAATGGTCAGGCGAAGATATGCTCCAGCGAATCATCTGGTGAGACTCTACAAATACACAAATGGTTTAGATCTGATTATCAACGTATCAACCCTCCTCCTTTGGTAATACCCTCCTGGAGCTCAATCAACTCACTCCCAAAGACACCGTTTTCTTGTGACTCCATGATGATACTGTCCTGGGGATTCCAGAGCTCATAGAACCTCACTGTCTCATCATTGGCAGCAACGCAGATGGAACTCGAGTCCGGAGACAACACACCGGAAAGGATCCTCAAGTTTGCCAATGCCTCAACTTGGACCAACTTCTCCATGCGTGGGTACGAATACACGGCAACCAAGATCGGTTGAACACAGTCTCCAAACCCAAAGGTGGCAACGATTTGTTTCTTGCGCTTGGACCAGATCAAAGACGTGACTTGTCCCTTGGTGTGGATGGTGTCCAACAACGTCCCAGAGTTTGTGTGCCAGAACCTGATTGTCCGGTCTTTGGAGCCTCCCCCAGTGGCCAAGAGCGCCTTAGACCAAGGACAGTAGGCGATGGCCTTGACAGCGGCGTTGTGTGGCAAGTAGAACTTCATCTTCGGGTCGTAGATGTTGGAGACGTCCCATATGTTGCAGCAGTTGTCGTTCCCTCCAGCTGCAATCTGTGAAGCGTCCAGCGAGACTGCAATCCCACAGACTTGTTGCTGGTGACACTTGAAGCGTGTGGCAAGTCTGAGCTGATGGTTGATAGAGATCTCGAAGCATAACACGTCTCCGTTCTCATTGCCAACAAAGAAACTGCGCTCACTTCCAGGGACCCACGAGACACAGCACACTCCCAGTCCAGTTGGGTCGTAGAAGTCGCTCACGCTGACCAGCAGCTCTTGGGAGAACAAGGACACTTTGCCTCCCTTGGTGGCAACAATGATGAAGTCTCCCTCTGAGAATGACACAGCAGAGACCAACTCGGCCTCTGAGGAGTTCAAGAGCCTGGCGCCATCGTCCTCACTCCAGAGATAGACGTGTGTGCCCAAGCCGACTGCGACTCTCCCCGTTGAAGGTGACCAGGAGACCAAGTTCGTGTAGAAGTCGTTGCGTAACGAGGGAGCATCGAGGACTCTGTAGGGGATGTGTGACTTGACCTTCTTCTTTGCACGTACTGGGGTGGCACTCATGGTGGCGATGTCGGCCATGCTGTCGATGGAAACACGGCGGCTCGAGTTGGAGGACACGGATGAGACCGAGTCTTCTGGTGTGACGTAGGAGAAGAACGGGGACTGTGACGAGGGTGTTGAAGTAGCGGAATTGGACGAGCGTGGAGGCCTGTGGTGGCGTGGAGGTGTAGCCGCCGTGGTGAAAGACGACGAAGACGACGGGGAGAAGCTCAACACGCGGCCCTGTGCAAAGTCAAGAGCGTCTCTCATAGCGCCCAAGTGGAAGTCCTGTGACGGTGTCGTGGTGATGTTCTGCTGTGATGGCGAGCTGGGCCGACTGAGGACACTGGCGCCTTCTCGCAACGTCGTCGTGCTCATGTTGAGGAGCGAGTCGTCCATCTGGCAGGACTGTTCCTGGTGTGAGCGGAAGGCCCGTGATGACAGGCTCTGGGGGATGAAGCGGTCCATGACACGTTCGCTGCTGTCGCGGTGGTGGCGGGAGAAGAAGCCGTTGAGCATCCGGAAGAGGGAAGGGGAGGAGAAAGGTGTGTTTGTTCAAAGTGTTGATGTAAGGGTCCGCGATGTATGGATGTGTGTGCGAGCGTGGAATAGCAATGGTTAGCGACTTCAGTGGTGTTTAAACCTGTGAATAGTGTTGGCGTGCACTAAGGGAGTGTATTTGGACCTCCATGGAACCTTTTTATTTACAGCTAGAGACTCCCTGCCCCACAGTATGCCCTCCCGTTGCGCCACAAAGATTCATCACTGCTCGGACTTGACACAAACGCGCGCCCGCAAACTCCGGCCTAACCCCGAGATCTATTGTCTACCCCGCCAGAAACCCTAAAAACAATGCAAGAACCAATAAATTAAACAGCAAAACTCTCAATATGATATCTGAGTCCACCATCAACAGCCCATCTCTCCGTATGCTCGACCAATCCCGTTGGCCCAGCACCAATCACCCAGATCCTGCTCTTATCCACATTGTCACCATGCGTGTCGGACTCCCTACAGCACACCGTCTCTCCATTCTGCATGATCTGTGGACCAACACAATGCGACTGGACACACCAGTTATAATGCTCCGATCCCAAGTTCGGACGACCGTAGAAGATGTTGACACCACGAGGAACCTTGATGCTCTTGAACCCCTCTGGGTCAATATCCTGTGGTGCGACCGTGGTGATGTTCGATGGCTTAGAGTTGAGCGTCTTCCCAGGGAGAGTGTCAGCGAATGAGCATGCACCCTCGCTTGACGTGCTGCGGTTGGAGTTTAGTGATTCCATAGATGCCTTTGGCTTGTTGAACCGTTGCATGGCATTGGGATGTAACTGGCCAATCTGTGCTGGTGCCGGTCTGTACATCTCCTTGGATGATCCCTCAGTTGGAGAAGTAGGTGACGATTGTGAGTGTGTGTGTGAGTGCGTGTGAGCAGACTTGTATGCCCGTCCATACGTTGTGAAATCAATCTCTTCCTCCTCTGTGCGGTGTGTAGCACCATAATCAACCTTTTGCAACGGGTTCTCACGGTCATCCTCGTAATAGTCGATGAAGATCTCATCCTCACGCACGTCTCCGGTGATATAGCACTCAACTCCCTGCATTCCACGGAAGTTGTTCAATAGGTTCAGGTCCAGGATGTCTTTGCACACCCAAATCAACCGACATGCGATTCCGTTGTAGTTCAAGATCCGGAGGAGGGGAATTCCAAAGGAGATACCACTCCCTCCGACAACGATGAACACACGGTCCGCATCAATGTCATACCGCATTGGTGAACCGAGGAGTGATACTGTGCGTGGTTCAAACATCCGACGGAATCCAGTTGGTTCCTTGATGAAATCAATCTGTGGCTCAAATGCGCCGGTGATGTAGTATTCCCTATTAGTCTTGAGTGGGAACTTGCCTCTTCTGATGATGAGCTTGACCGTTTTGTCATTCGGCAGTGAGACGATTGTGAATGGGTGTGCGAGTGGGACGACCATGTAGAACAGGTTCTTGAGCCATGCGTTCTTGTTGTTGATGCGGACGTGTGTACCAGGGAGGACACATTTGCGTCTGAGTGCCTCTGTGGGGAATTCGACAAGTGCGAGGGATGGTGAGATTGTCTTCACTGATATGCGTGTCTTGGTGCTCATCCAAATGCGGTAGACGATCTGGTATGTCAGGATGAGAACGTTCATGATCGTGTATGATTTGATGTTGGGTCTCGCGTGGAAGTGCAGAGACACGACAGACACCCAGGTCATGATATAGTGAAGGATGTAGAACAGGTTGAATGCCTTTCTTCTGATCTTGGGTAATGATGTGACTCCCAAGAGGGTGAATGCAACCATGGCAACGACTCCGTATAAGTTAGCTGGCTTCCAGATTTTCGCCATAGTGTTGAGTCTCTTGAACGAGATCAGATAGAGCACTGTGTGGATAGCTCCTTCCAAGACCACGATTCGTGAAAGCCACTTGTGAATTGGTAGCAATGATAAGTAGAGAGTCTTCGGCAACGGTGATGGCCTTAGTGTCAACAACAAAAGAGCAGGCATGCAGGCACAGGACACTCTTCCGAGTCTCTTGGTGATGAACATCAAGTCGTTATACGTGTCCGCGTAGTTCGCCACAATGCTGAAAAGAGTCCAAATGACAATGATCTTGGGTGTGGATGCATGATTGATCAAGAAGTGGAGCCTGGACTTGCTGTGTCGCTGTCTGTGTTTGGCGTGGTTGGCGGTGTAGTGGTCGATGAACATGTTCCAAGCAGGCACACCCAGCACCATGAGCAAGGAGCCGCATAGGGTGTACCGGCCCCACTTCCCCGTGACCATGAGACGGAGACGTTTGTAGTCCACGGTGATGGTGTCGACCCAGTGCGGTGGACGGAAGTAGGAGGTGAGGTTCTGTGGGTGGTATGTTGGTGATGTCATGGTGGTGTAGGTGTATGGAGCAATGAGAACAACAAGCAACGAGCAACTTCCTTCACACGCTCTCTTCTCCCAGTTGCGTCTCTCGGCGGGGTTTTATAGCTGGTGCTGCGACTGTGACGAGCGGATAATGGCTTCTTTATAAGGCTTAGAAGGGCAGTGCTGTTGGGAAAGCGGCTTTCGAGTGGCGCACTTGTCAAATCCGATCGGCTAAGCAGTAAGCGCGCTATCTATTCCATCAGTGAATTCGCGGGTGATTATGTCATTAGGGCTTGCACGTGCTGGGTCTTAGGGCTTCCAGTATAACACCCGCACACCACACTCTCACCACACCGCGCACCGAGCCATTCGCGAAATCAGCGCTGCAAACCCATCGCCGCCGCCCCACCAAACATTTTTTTCAGCAGTCTCGCGGGCGCTGGGGCAGGCGCGAGGAGCCGGTTCGCGACCACTCTGAAATATTTGTCTTGACTCTTCAACATCTCCAAAGAGGCACAGACGGCCAGTTCAAGGTTCAGCACACTCACCAGAAATCATGTCTTTGCCAGCCAGTTTCGACCTTACTCCAGAGGACGCCAAGTTGCTCTTGGCTGCCAACGTTCACTTGGGTTCCAAGAACGTCCAGGTAAGTTGCCTGCTTCAGTGGAAAGGAGGACAATGAGGAGATATCAACAGACTCAGGAGGGCACCACAGGCCTATTATCAACACGCCCAGCATCAGAAGAGCATACACAAGCTTTCACAATCACTAGTGAAGTTCACACGAATCAGTTCAAGACGCCCGGCCCATCAAGACCCCGATTCAATATCCCTGATCAACATGAAGAGATTTTCCCATGACACTGCATCAACCACAACAACCACACCACATACACCATCACTCTATTACAGTCTTATCACCCGTCTGCTCCTCACGTCATCAAATCCCACTGAATCTACCCACCAAAACCAGCTACTAACAACCCACACAGGTCCACAACGAGCCATACGTCTACAAGACCAGACCAGACGGTGTTAACGTCATCAACGTCGGTAAGACCTGGGAGAAGATTGTCTTGGCCGCTAGAGTCATCGCTGCCATCCCAAACCCAGCTGATGTCGTCTGTGTTTCCTCCAGAACTTTCGGTCAGAGAGCCGTTTTGAAGTTCGCCGCTCACACTGGTGCCACCGCCATTGCCGGTCGTTTCACCCCAGGTAACTTCACCAACTACATCACCAGATCCTTCAAGGAGCCAAGATTGATCATTGTCACCGACCCAAGAACAGACGCTCAGGCCATCAAGGAGTCTTCTTACGTCAACATCCCAGTCATTGCTTTGTCTGACTTGGACTCCCCATCTGAATACGTTGATGTCGCTATCCCAACCAACAACAAGGGTAAGCACGCCATCGGTTTGATCTGGTACTTGCTCGCCAGAGAGGTCCTCCGTCTCAGAGGTTCCCTTCCAAACAGAACTGACGCTTGGAGCATCATGCCAGATTTGTACTTCTACAGAGACCCAGAAGAGGCTGAGCCATCCGCTGAGGATGCTGAGGAGGAGACTGCTGAGGATGTCACTGAGGAGACCCAGGACTGGGCTGCTCAGCCAGCTGAGGCTGACTGGGCTGAGTCCACCGAGGCTTCCCAGGACTGGGCTGCTGCTTCTGAGCAGCCAGCTGAGGCCGCTGCCGCTTGGTAATTAACTTGATTTCTCTTGTACCCTATCCCTCAAAAAACGCACCGTTATCTGAAGAGCGAATGTAATGTTAAACCTGGATGGATGTAGTTTGTGGTCAGATGTGTCGGGTAGGAAGTCATGAGATGAGGTTCAGGGCTTAATTGGGGTGTTAGTGCGTGGATTCTCGCCAAACAAATTGGAACACCTAGTATATTAAGCAATGGATTACACATCCAACCACTTGATAGAGTCATATTGTCACCCTGTCCCTAGTTTACCCCCATTTAACCGACCTGCCCCTTCCACCACCAAAAATTTTCCGCGAACGTTGGCTTCCTCCAAAAGATGTTGATGCTCTCCAACCACCGACCACCAACCACCAACCTCCTCCCCAATCAACCCCAATCCACTACACAATGTCTGCTCCTACCAAGGCCAGACTGCTACAACTCGCGCAGGTGCAGGCCAAGATCTTCCACCAGGTGTTCAACCCAACCAACGAGCGCACGGGAGCCAAGTACCTCAAGCAGAAGCTCAAAGGAGACGCCATCAAGTCGTACTACGGGCCAACGGAGTTCATCACCACCAAGCAGCTCAACGCCAAGTTCCCGATGTACAAGTTCACCGACCCGGAGGAGGAGTACAGACTCGATATCCTGGCGTCCAGAAAGAGAAGAGGCAAGGGTGCGCCAACGAAGAAGAGGGAGGCCCCGGCTGCGGATGGAAAGAAGAAGAAGAAATGAGTGGAGAGGAGCTGAGAGGAGAGGAGCGTGCATGGGTTTATGAGCTTGTACATATGAAGCATACGTTAATGACATTCAATCTGAGATTGGTAGTTTTGTGTCCAATTGGTAGTTTGGCGTAGGCTGTTTGCGCCTTTTCGCTGAATGCGGTAATCTGTGGCGCAAATCGGGACTGATGGGCACTAATGCGGACATTCTCGCTAATATTTGTATGGAAACACCTCGATTAAATTGGATATTTGGAATCACCAGATCTGGGTGTGCCCATTGATACCAAATTTGGGCCATTTAACTACTGTTCACCCTGCTGACACATCAACGCCATACAAACCCCCCGCGTATCCGCTATCAACAAACAAACACCACACATCACCCCCTTCCCACCAACAAAGAGCGCTTCCTCAACCACAACCAACGCCTCTCCAGCGCCCACCATGAACACGAGACAATCCATCACAGACACCAGCGCTCACCCGGATCCGAAGCTGCTCTGTGCCGCTTTCAACCAGGACAGCAGCTGCTTCGCTGTGGGCACCGAGACGGGCTTCAGAGTGTACAACACAGACCCCATGGACCCCAAAGTCAAGCGGGATCTCGGCGACAGTGGCGGCATCGGAATCATCAGAATGCTCTATCGGACCAACTACCTCGCTCTTGTCGGTGGAGGCAAGAACCCACGCTTCCCCATGAACAAGGTGATCATCTGGGACGACCTCAAGACGAGAGACGCCCTCAACCTCAACTTCTTCAGCCCTGTGCTCAACGTGTTCCTCTCACGCACAAGAATCGTCGTCGTCCTCAGCAACAAGGTCTACGTCCATGGATTCGGATCACCACCGAAGAACATCTCAAACTACGAAACATGTGAGAACTTGCTTGGAATCGCTGCCCTTTCGCCAGGCGCATACCAGGACCAGGCCACCACGTCCCAGATCCTCGCATTCCCAGCCCGTGTTGAGGGACAGATCCAGATTGTTGACATCTCATCAGTGGGCAAAGAGCGCAGTCTTGTGTCCATCATCAAAGCACACAAGTCCAAGATACGATGCCTCGCTCTCAACAAGGCCGGGACGATGATTGCATCCGCCTCAGAGACGGGAACGATCATCAGGGTCTACTCCACACAGACCTGCTCACTGCTGTTTGAGTTCAGAAGAGGACTGGATAGAGCAGTTGTGTACTCTATGGAGTTCTCGCCAAACGGATCAAAACTCGCAGTGCTGTCCGATAAGCAGACGTTACACGTATACAACATCTCCGGGTCACAGCAACAGCAGAACAAACATCACGTCCTCAAGAACATCCATGTCCCACTCATGCCAAACTACTTCAACTCGACATGGAGTTTCTGCTCGATTCATTTGAAGGATGAAGGTGAAGGGTTGTCGACAGACAGGGGTGTCCTTGGCTGGTCAGGGGAGACGGGGATCATCATACTGTGGAAGATGAGAGGCAAATGGGAGAAGTATCTCATTGTGGAGCGTAACTCGGATGATCCTGCTAAACACTTTGAGATCGTTAAGGAAGGTTGGAGGGGGTTGATTAATGACGAGGTGTGACTCCCTTGAAGATCTACTGTGCAGTGTTAACCCAATCAAAATGTAAATTAACGCCTATTCCAATAATCTCTAACCTCATCCGGTATCACATCATCTTTCTCCCACATCTGTCTTCGGTCACTTCGATGGGCTCCCTTCCGGAGACCAGTACGCACCATCGTCACCACCCCTTGACGTACTTGATCTTGGCGTCATGAATGGATCAGGATGGAAGAACGGATCCGTGAACGGGTTCGCATCTTCAAACAAGCTCTGTCTTTGGTAGCGAGGCTTCACAGAAGCAAACCGTCTCCCTGTCAATCTCAAAAACTTCCAACGACAACTAATCATTTTCAACGTCTCCAACCGACGTCTGTACTCAAGTCTCTCATCCAATCTTCTCGTCACAACAAGACGATCCAAGAAATCAGTCAACGTCAAACAGTTGCTCTCGTCAAATCTCGCATACAGTGGGATCTGGATGATCATCCGCTGGAAGGAAACACCCTTCTCGTCATTCCGCTCCATATCAAACTTGGCCTCTTCGATAAATCTCTCATATTTGAGCAGTCTCTGTCTCGCCTTGGACACGTCCAGCTGCATCAGAGTTCTGTTCAACCCACGAATGTTCACATCAACGTCGTAGGGATCGCCGTTTGTGCTCTTTTTGATGAAGTTCGCTGTCAGCTCAGAAATGGACCACTGGCCTTCGTTCATCTTGAAAGAAAAGTATCCCTCTAGTGATCTGATGAAAGAGGGCAGTTGTTCGAAAGTGATGTATCCCGTACCATGCGGATCATACTTGGACCAAGCGGTCTTGAACGTTCTGATCTCCTCTCTGTCCAACGTCACTGTCCCAGAGTTGTCGGTGTAGACGTAACTGAAGTTCTCAAAGATCAGAGACACGAACATATTGACAAAGATGTACATCGAGATGATGTTCCACGAGATGAACAAGATGTATGCGTACCCTGAACTTCCACAGTCACTCGATGATAAGTCTTCCGACACGGTACAGTATGGACTCTCAATGGCAAAGTCACGCATCGTGTAGTTCCAGCCTTCACCAAAACTGCTCTTGAACAACAGAATCAACGTCTTCGTCACCGTTCTCAAGTTCTGGTTATCGGTAGTGTTCGGGCCCAGTCTCGTCAAACCAAAGATCTGGTTGAGCGCAATGGCATAGACCAAGAACATGATTCCCCAAGTGAAGATCAATGACAATAACGATGGCAGACTTGCAGATGCGATCTTCAACAGATGGCTCAGTCGACTGCTCTGGTGGATCAAAACGGTGAAGATACCAACCAAGAACAGCTTGTTGAGGTTAGCAAACACTGTACCTCTGGAGACCAGGAAGGAGGCAAACGATGTGGTGAAGGCACCAAGGAACACAAACAGCTCGTACACATTCCATCTCACTTTGAAGAATGGCTTCGGCCCAACAGCGATCAGTCTCATAGAGATACTTGTGAGGAAAATCAGAGACGAGGTCATGAAAACCCAGTATCTGAAAGTGTCCAGAGCGTCAATGGTTGGGAACTTCTCAAGTAAGACTGCAACCACGTGGACCCACAAGACGAAAAACATGAACAGCTTGGTTGATCTCGGTGTCTCAACAGCGTATTTGTAGCAGAACATTCTGAACTTGTTCAAATGCCCCACGGCTGGTCTCTGTCTTGGCCTGATTTGTTTCAGCAACTTCTGCACCTCATTCCAAGACGTCTGTTGCAACGTGAGGAACGCGCTTCCTGACAAGATGGCATAGTTGGTGATGATCACAGAGATGAAGAGTGTTAAGACAAAGACAATACCAACAAAGATGAAGATCACCAAGTAGATCGCGTTGGCTGGAGTGGCATAGTAGTCCATAGGGGTTCGAACACCAGTACTGTTCACCACGTTCTGCAACAGATCGGTCCAACCTTCCATAGACAAAATCTCAAAGAGTGTGAGCAATGCAGAACCGAATCTGTTGAACTCCAGTTGTGGTTCAATATAAGACCGTGGCATCATGACATCCCACTTGAACACCGTAGTTTGGAACTCGCCAATACACTCCGTAAACCCGTACTGGCCATCATTACAAGCACCAACTCTCCCTGAGAACAAGTTCAGTCCCCAAGCAGCGAACGGGAAGATCAAAAGGAGGGACAAGAAGGTAGCGCTGACGATCTTCCAAACACCAGCAAACATAACCTTGTGGAAAATTTCTTTGGATGTCTCACTGATGGTCAGGATTCTCAAAGCTCTTAAAGCCTTCAACCCTCTCACAACTCTGGACAGAGAGTCGTCGTTTCTCAAAATGGCAATCACGTTAACCCAAATCGAAGCCAAGACAACCATATCAATGTGATTCCAAGAATTCCGAGCGTATGCGTTCGGGGTAAACAAGAATCCATCTGCAATGATCTTGATGTTGAACTCCAACGAAAACAAGATACCAAAAGTCAGTTCAACAATCAATCCCCAGTTCCACTTCTCAGCACTGTAGTATTGCGTCTTGCGGTACAGAGGAGTACTGTAGCATGCGACAATGACCAAGGCGAGAGTGGCAGCAGCAATGATTCCCAAGAAGATAGTGTTGACAATTTTGTCTGGTTCGACACCATCATAACGTTTTCCGACACTTGGTTTCGTGATCCGTTGGCATAGTCTTCTCAGTGGATGATTCGGACGTAGGATGAATAAGGCGGTGTTGAAACTTGGGTTCTCCTTCAAGAACTTCTTTCTGCTTTCGACAGTCTTTGTAGTTTCCACCTGGAACTTCTCAGCAAGAGCAGCATAGTTACTCTTCGAGCCTGAAAACTTCTTGTCGTTCAAAAATGGGTTCTCATGTGCCCCGTATGTGTGCCACATCACAACCTCTCTGGTCTTCTTAACCAATCTCGAGGAGGTAATGCGACTGAACCAGCGTCGGAACCATAACAGTATCTTGTTTGAAGACTGAGTACGAATCTCTGTGCTGTCGTCATCTGGTGTCACTTCATGTTTAGCCTCATCCTTCAAGAACTCTTGGACTGCGGCACCATTGAGCAACAACTTCTCAACCTCACGATGTCTCATCTCTTCTTCATCCTCTGAGCCAAAGATTCTGTCACGAATATCAGTGAGCACTGTGCCTTCGGCAAGCTGTTTCAACTTCTTTGGGAAATCCACCAAGATGAACTTCTTGACTTGCTCCTTTCTCTTGACCTTCTCCGAGACTTCCAAACTGTCTCCAATGATGGCAATGAAAATACTCAGAACAATCGAGTTGGATAGGATGAACCACATGATAAACATGACGGCACCAAAGAAGGCATAGGATTTGTTCGGAGCCGCTGACTGCAAATCATACATGATCACAGACCAATTTTCCGTTGTGGTGATGACAAAGAGTGAAATGAATGAGTTCGAAAGTGTGTTCATGGGAAACTGATAGTTCGAAACCTGATCCGGGGCAATCACAGCTTCAAAGTATCTTGAAAAGATGATACTGCACAAGAACAAGAAGAGGAAGTAGAACAGCGACAAGTTGATGATGGTGCTGATGTTTCTCCAGACCATGGCCCACAATCTTCTCACAAATCCAATACGAAGGACACATCTGTAGAACCTGATGAGTTGGAATGCTCTCATCCAATCATACCCTCTACCCATTGCAGGACGAACCGATGGGATAGCCATGATGACAGTGGCAACAGCAAGCAATAGGTCAAACTGGTTACGTCTGATCTTAAAGAATTTTCTCCATGTTGGGAAGTAAGCAATGAACCTCCAGATAATATCGATAAGCAACAGCAGAGTGATGATAGACTGTGCATGATACTCCCCAGTGAGTGCTATCTCTGGTGTGTTCTTGGTTCTGATGCACGACAGGGCCACAGACAGGAAACAAAGCAAGTCAAAGATAATGGAAGCATATGAGTAGAATCTCGAGACCCACCACTTACGGAAGTAGTAGTTCAAATCAAAGTCCATCTTGACCTCATTGTGAGTCTTGTTGAGTTTGGCATCCGCCTCTCTGGTTGCCCTAAAGGAGGAACTGATGACGGCAACGAGCAAGTTCATCGTCCAGAGGCACAACATAAAGATACCAAAGATGAAGTAGACGCTTGCTGCCATAGTGTCTGTGTCCATCATATTGTACATGATGTTGCTGAAAGTGTTTGCTGACATCACAACAAATGTCAGCTGCATGGAGTTGACGATGTTGTCAAAACTGTACTGATTGTTTTGTGGGTTCTCCAACTCGAGACACTGAGAGTTTAGTGGACAAAGGTATCCCTTCGGTTTGAGTGAGTACTCGCCGTTTGAGTCAAGGTATGGCATCTTCCCCAGTGTTCCATTTGAGTATCTCACAAGGAATCCACCACAGCTCTGGCTTGACTGATAAATGTCACTCGGATCGTCTGGGTTAGTCCAGACACAGTATCTTCTGTATGATGACTTGAAACTCTGTGTTCCAATGATGGCAAATAGCGTCCAGAAGTAGAGAATGAACAGACAAACATCAATCAGCTGTGGAGCACCACGCTTGATACTCTTCAAAATCAAGGAAATGCGGTCAGTCAAGTTGACAAGTCTGATAATTCTCAAACACTCAAGGGCTCTGAAAATGGCAATGTGTTGGACATCATTGACTCTGTTGATGCTGAGGAAGAAGTTGCACCAGAAACAGAGTGTGGAGACGAAATCAACACGATTCCAACTGCTTCTCAAGTATGCTCGGTTCATTCCCTGTGCAGTTTCGGGCGTCTTCTTGAATGTCATGGAGTGCTTGAACTGTTTGTTCTTCTCTTTGTGCAACTCTTCTTCTTGTCCCAGGAAGAAAGCCTTGATCATATCGATCCTGAGAATCTTCTTCAGTGACACATACTCGACATCCATAGCTTGAAACATTTGAGAGTCGTCCCATGCTCCCCATGCAACACACTTGAGAGTAATGTCGATGGTGTAGATGATGTTAAATGCCAGCAAGACCCAATCCACCCAGACAGTTCCAAACTGGACATATCCATGCATAGTTGAGGGACTCCATTGACGATAAGCGAGGATCATGGTCTGTAGTAGTAGGATAATCTTGACACCGTAGTCTGCCCAGCGCTTGAGCAACTGTTCTGCAATTCGGTAGCGAATGGTGCTGTATGGCTGAAAGTACTTCAGCGACTTGCCATAGAGGATCAAAGGTTTGTCGATGATGGAAAACTGTGTAGATTCCACGGTTGGAGATCCTGGAGCGAATGAGTCGTCATCTGGGAACCGGTCTTCGTCGTGCCGTCTCAAGTTGGGTGACTTCTGCTGACGCATGTGGTTGATCTTGGAGGTGAGCTCCCTGAATGCACCTTCAACCGTGTCAGGACGCGGTGAATATGACGGTTTGTCGGTGTGGACTGTTGGTATCTGAAGATGGAGACTCTGTGTGGTTGGTGCATGTGAGTTCAAGGTCTGAAGCTCATACTCGTCATCCCTGGGATGAGAGCTGACTCTTGACAAGTTGGCAGAGCTTTGAACTGGCACTGGAAGCCATGAGCCAGACTGGCCGTTGTCTCCAAGTGCGCTCCTTAGATCTGCCTTCAGTCCAAGAAGCTCTTCGTCGTCTGCAAGGGTGTTGATGTAGGAGGATTCGAAGTCAAGAGCATCCTCATACTCTGACTTGTTGGATGAGATGTACCGTGACAATGAGGCTGAGAATCTTTCTGATCTTGAAGGCGACAAGTCGCTCTCTCTCCGTGATCGTGATCTTGACCGTGATCTTGATTGTGATCGTGATCTCGACCTTAGAGAGAAGGATCCGTGGCTGTGAGTGCTGCTTGCACCTCCAGCAGAGAGCCAACTTGTACGATTAGCAGGCGCTAACATGGAGTTCTCGAGCTGTGCACTTGTTCTTCTCTCCTCGTGGTCCATGGAGTGCACTGACTGTATGTCGTCAACCTCAAACTGAGGGAGCCCAAAGGGGAACGTAGCGCCATTGGAGGAACTGCGGCCTCTTGCTCTGTCACCTCGATCCATCTCCAAGTCTGTGGATCCAGCGGTGGAATGTAGCAGAGCGGGTGTGGTTTGGACAGGGCGGTTCGTGTCTGTCCTTCTTGATAGCTGTCAGAGATCAAAACGAGCCCTTTAAGTAGCGAGATAAGCGTGTTTTGAGTGTGTGGTTGTGGTTTAAGAGCTGATCGTGTGGTCTCTTCCCTTTGCCAGGGGGGTTAGACACAGCCTAAAAAAAAACCAGGCTGTGTCCGCGATCAACAAGGACGAAGACAGGGTCGTTGATCTCTATTTTTAACTGCATTCGGTGACCAGACAAAGCTGAATGAGGCAGGTTTACTGGGCTGTGGATCTTCTGCTGCCAGAGTCTCTCACGGGCCAGGCTCTCGTTCTCGGTGTGCGGCTTGAGACAGGCGCTCTTGTCGTGGTCAACGTTGTTCCCTACTCCGACGTCACTCAGCTCGTGGATTCAGGTGTGTTGAGGAAGAGAACGCGTGGAGGGACCCTCAGCCTCGCAGAGACAAGCTCAAATCTGGCGATTGTTGGACACTTTGGACCTCTCCCAGACGCTCTACGCTTGAGAGACGCTGCCCAATTCTATATCAAGGATGGTCTCCTCTCGAGCCCATCAGCAACAATCATCCTGTTTGATCCACCACCGCCAAACACCATGCAGTTCTACACCATGTCACCAATCACAATCTCCCTCTCACAAACACCAAAAAGCAGTCTGCAGTCTTTAAAGCTCGTTGAACTCCTCAAGCAGCATGGATCTGTGCGACCTCTCGACCCTCAAGAAGAACACCTCAGCACATCCATCGACACACTCAACCTCTGCTGGTCAGAGCGACAACAACTTCTCCGGGACATACCGAGGATTTCACGTTTCTGGGAATCTCCATCAATATTCTCAAGTTTTCTCAGGCCTTTGGGCAACCTGTGGTCCCTCTTCATGGAGCTCTACTTCACCCGTGTCCTGAAACCCATCACCACGGCACTCCTCTACGTCATCGTTTGGGCCCGTCACATCTGTCTGTTCCTCATTACACTACTCAACGCAAAGATTTCTCCAGACTTGCC
This sequence comes from Petasospora veronae, assembly GCA_030563065.1. Lineage (NCBI taxonomy): Eukaryota > Fungi > Ascomycota > Saccharomycetes > Phaffomycetales > Wickerhamomycetaceae > Petasospora > Petasospora veronae. The sequence continues at coordinate 45,791 of JAKUBA010000020.1, read as the reverse complement.
GAGCCTTGTCGAGATTTCAGCTACAGCACAACAGATTGACCTCAGGCTGCAACAGCTCTGCTACTTCCCTGTCCAGTACATTCGTACCACACGACTAGCGGGTCTCTCACACAATGGAGCAATGCTGCTGCCAAAGGAGCAGTATCCTGAGTACATCCGCTTCTACAACACACTGTGGCTTCTAGTCAATGACTTCATGATTGGTTTGGTTGTGGGGAGTTTGCTCATTGAGAACCAGTCCACTATTGTTGAGTTCTTTGACCAGTTTGTCGTTCAGAAAGTGTTGTATTCTGAGCTCAACAACATCTCTGTTTGGTTGATGAACTCTCCTGGTGGTATCAAGCTTAATATTGAACTCTCCGTGTTTCTGAGTGAACTGTTTAGATGGATTCTGGAGTTTTGGAGGCTGTCCGTCATTAGTCCGATTGCACCTTACTATGAGATCATTGTCAAGGTAATCGCTTTCAGCTCTATCTTCGGTGCCACACTCTCTGTTGCCATATTCAAGGACTTCTTGTCGGTTATCACATTCCACATTTACTGCTTCTACATCGCCTCGGCGAAGATTTACAACTGGCAGTTGGATGTGTCGTTGAGTTTGTTCCAGTTGTTCTGTGGTAAGAAGAGGAACGTACTGAGAAACAGAGTCGACTCGAACGACTATGATCTTGACCAGTTGCTCATGGGTACACTTCTCTTCACTGTTAATGTCTTCCTCTTGCCTACAGTACTTGCATTCTATGTCATGTTCTCCATCACCGAACTCATCATTTTACTACTCACTGGCTCTCTTGAGATTTGGATGACCATGCTGAACCACTTCCCACTGTTCATTATTCTTCTCCGAATCAAGAACTACAAGAGACTTCCAGGTGGGATCAGATTCTCCAATGATAGAGGTCATATCAGAGTCAATATCAAACCACTGGCCCTTTCTGAGATGTTTGCACCATTCACAAACGTTCTCCAGAATCTGAAATCCTCATACGTCTCCGCTTCAACAATCAAGGGAATCTTGACAGGTCAAACTGTCCAGTCACAGAGAAACAAACTCTACAAGCTTCTCTACTCTGCATTGCCGTCTTCCAGGATGCCAACACAGCAGCTCCTGGAAGAGCTCAAGAGGACACTCTGATACTACTACTCAAAAAGTACTTAATCTATCCAATAACATGCATTAATGATCTAAGCACACCCATAGTGATCTCGGATCAGCCCATTAAACATCAATGTCATTGAGACCAAGAGTCTCATTCTCATCAAACGTTCTCTCATAGTCCTCAATAGTCATGTTTGGATCATCATCAGGAGCATACACGTTCTGGATGTAAGATCCAGCCAATGGGTCCTGCATCTTGATTGTGAACTTGACCTTACCATCAATAGCCTGGTCCAGCTTTGCAAAGAACGAAGTCCAACGGTCCTTAGCAGTAGCCTCCATGGAGTCGGACGTCTGTGTGAACACTTTGCTGTGCAACTCCTCCTGAACCTGTCTCAAAAGACCCTCAATGGTGGTGAAACGACCACCAAGCGTACCTGGTGTCAAGTCCAAGTTCAACTCTGGGATCTCCAAACCACATGTCTCGGACTTGAGGATATCTCTTGTCAAGTCCTCAGGATCGTCAACCTTCAAAGCAATACGACGACCCTTATCTGGAATGGCACCACCGGTCTTGACTTCGTTGGACTTGTATCCACACTTCTCACAGAGTGTGTTCATGAGGATAACGTCCTTGAAATGTGGGATGTTGACAACCTTCATATGTGTCTCGCATGGGGCATAGCATGTAGGGCATGTGGCCTCGAATCTCTGGACTTCGTTCTCAAAGTTCTCAATGTCTGTTTTGTCAGAGATGAATCCTGTCACTGTTGGGTTTCTCTCCTTTCCGGCGACTCTCTCAGCTCTCTCCCTCTTGATCTCCACAAGCTGGTCTGGGGTAATGAGACCGATCTGGACGTTCTGCTCATCGCTTCTGATGTATTCAATGTGGGCCCACTTGTGTGCTGGTTCGTTTGGAATGTACTCAATCCACGAGTTTCCAGCTGGATCATCAACCTCGAGTGTCACTGGGAGTGTTCCCTCTTCGGCATTGATGGTTCTCTTCACCTTTGTGATAAACTCGGCAATCTTGTCGTGGATCTCCTTGTTAGCCTCGAGTCTTGCTGGCTGGTCACCTTCGAGATCATCAATCATCTCCTGGAGAAGACCCTCCACCGTTGTGAGCTGACCTCTCTTTGGAGGGATCTCAATGTCCAACTCGACAAATCTGCAGGAAGCGGACTCCTGCTTGACAACCTGTCTGTTGAAGTCCTCCTTGTTCTCAAGCTTCAAGACGTACTTGGATCCCTTCTGCTGGATCGTTCCAGCTGGCTGCAACTCGGAGTTCTTGAGGCCACAGTGAGGACACTCAAAGGACATGAGGATGACCTCGTTGAAGTATGGGATTTTAGTAAGCAGCATTCTGGTGACACCGTTCTCGTGGCAGTTCATACAGAGCGACTCGATCTCCTGGACCGGGTGGCCCTCGAAGTCAGCAGCTCCTGTTTGTCTGATTCCCTGGTGGTCAAACTCAGGGACCTCTTCTCTGTCGACCTCCTCAGCAGCCTCTCCGACTGAGTGGAAGAAGTCCTCCTGCTTTTGCTGTGGTTCGCTCATGTCTTCGTCAAGTTTTGGTCGTTTGTGTTCTGCTTCTTCTGAAAAGCTTCTGCGTTCCATGTGGCGGGGGATCTTGGGGCTCTTTATAGGAAAACAGCTGGTTAATCGAACGGTATTAATGACAAAGCTCCAGAGCTCTGTGGAACAACGAAAAAAAAATTCGGGATGAGCTCCGGCACAAAATGGCGCTACCCGTTTTCGCGATCAGAGCGCCATTTCACCAGAAGGGGTAATCAGTGGCGTAGAGTGGCGCTGGATGTTACCTCTTTTGGCAGCTACAAACTGAATACAAGCTGAATTACAAGAACGTGCAATGATATATATGAAGGATAGAAGGGTGGTCAGTCAAGCACTAACAGACTGCGGGAAAGTGGAAATATTCACAAGAAAAAAGGCGATGGGAGCAAATTACTGCTCGTCGTCAGAGGAAACCTCAGCGGTCTCAGCGAGGAGGATGAGCTTCTCAATGGAGGCAAGATGCTTTCCATAGGAGGACTTGGAGATCTGTTTGAGGTACTGCTTGATCTTCTTGATGAGGACCTTCTTCTTGCTGCCCTTGGAGACATCAACAAGCTTCTGGACAACATAGTTGGCGTATTGGTCCTTCATCATGAGGCCGAGAGGAGAGCGGTCATCAACAAGTGCATCATTGTCCTCTTCATTGCCACACAAGACTTGGTCAAGGATCACGAGTCTCTGTTCAGGAGTACCGTTCACAACACACTTCTCAACAACGTTCGAGGCAAACTTGTGCTTGGAGAAGTCAACAACGGAACCGGCAACAACGTCAAAGATGGTCTTTCTGTCCTTTGGATTTCCCTGCTCGATGATGTGCTGGATCACGTAGTTACCATACTGGTCTTGGATCAGGAAGTAGGTGTACTTGTTCAACTCATTCAAGATAAACTCCTGGTCCTCCTCCTTGGAGAACTCAAGAAGTCTCTGGATGACACGACAACCATAGGAGTGGGTGGACAAGTGATAGATCTGGCTTCTGACAGACTCCAGGATGAACTGGACCTTGTCAATAGGGATTCTCTCAATCGACTTCTGAATGACGTGGTTTCCGTTCTGGTCCTTGATGCACTTCAACACACACTCCTTCAGCTCGTCCACGATAGAGATCTGGTCCTCGAGCTCAACAAACTCAATGGCTCTTTGGACAACTCTGCATCCATACATCTGCATGGACAAGTTCTCAATTCTGCCCTTCATCTCACCAAGGAGAATGTGTCTCTGTGTGTTGTTTCCGTGCTCAAAGTACTTCTGGATGACATAGTTACCAAACACATCAGTCATCAGCTCCAATGCAGCCTCGCGGATCTCATTGAAGACAACTTCCTTCTCCTCGTCCGAAGCCTTAGCAAGTGCCTGTTGGATGAATCTCGAGCCGTGCTGGTCCTTAGAGAACTCAATAGCAGAACCAAAGATGTCCTTGAGTGCATACTCCTTAGTGTTATTTGGGATGCGGAACTCCTCCAACAATGGGGATCTATAGATCTGGTTCTTAGACTTCCCACTACCAGAATAACGACCACCCGTACTGGCACCTCCATTAGCTGGTGACGAGGACTTTGGAGAACGTCCGTTTCTTCTTGGTCCATGGTGTCCTGCTGATTGTGGGTTTCCCTGGTGTGGTGGGATTGGACCCGGGCCTTGCAACTGGATTGGGAGCTGGCCTGGACCCGGTGGTGGTGGGGACTGCGCCATCATGGATGGATCACCCATCTCTGGTGGCATGAATCCGAAGGGAGAGAATGCCTGTGGATACATGAATGGCTGGTCGGTCCCGTTGAAGCCAGGATGTGGCTGTTGTGGCTGTGGTTGGTATGGACCCTGTGGTGGAGGTGGAGAAGAGGTGTCGTTGTTCTCGTTGTTGCCAGTAGATGGGTCAGCTCCCTCCTGGCCCAGAGGTGGGATTGGCATAGCACCTTGTGGGAATGGGCCTGGACCCATAGGCATGAATGGGAATGGTGGGAAGCCGAATGGAGGATACATGTGTGGAGGGTATGCACCTGGTGGCAGTGGGCTCATAGGTTGGCCTGGTTGAGGCTGTGGAAGCTGCTGGTTGAACATTGGAGTGAACATCGGAGCAGTGGCAACAGACTGGGTGTTCCAGATGTTGGTGCTGTTGACCTTGTCGTTCAAGTCGGAGACGACAGAGTTGTGCTCGGATCTGACGTCGGAGGAGATGGACATGGCCCGACCATCCTGACTGATGGCACTGGTCTTGTACTGCTGAGTTGGGGATGCGTTGTTGGATAGATAGTTGTCGATCTTGTCAGAGATGGATTGTCTGGAAGAAGATGGGTTCATAGGGTTGTTAAGACTCTCGTTCAAAGACCCTGGTGAACTCTCCAAGAATGGCTTCTGTGTGCCCTCAGCGGTGAGGAAACTGGTTCTTCTCGAGGATGGGACACGGCCACTGGTTGATCCAATCGACAAAGAGCCCATTCCACCACCAAGACGCTCAACTTCCTTGGTAGCATCGGCAATACTGCTGTACTTGTCCATGAAACGGCCACTGACAGCTGGAGGGTGATGAGAAGGAACACCACCACTGACAGAAGCTGTACCAAAGACAGTTCCTTGGAATCTGTACGGCTGGTTCTGAGCACCGTTCTGGCTCAGTCCTCCGAGTGAAAGAGTGCCTCTTCTGGTGCCAAATGGACCGAAGTCACTGTCGACATCAGAAGCAGAGAGGGAAGCAGAGTCTCTGCGGTTGTATGTGTCGGCGTTCTCGGTGAAGGTGTTGGTGTAGTTGGCGTTAACGTTGCTGTTTGCACTCAGGGAGGAGATGATGGAGCCCAGGTCAGGATCAATCTGGTCCATGGCCGAGTCTCTCTTCTCGGAGCCAAGCTTCTCCACGAGAGAGGTGGATGCTGAGGTGTTATCCCACTTGTGGATGCCGTCGTCTGTAGTGATGTTAGTAGCTGAGGTGTTTTAAGTCGTCATACCAGGCGTTGGTGTTCCCTGTGCATCACATGGCAAAGTAAAGTACTCACCAGACATAGCTGAGAGTCAGGGATGTATATATACAGGGACTCTGGGGTTCGAGGGGAGACGGGGTTGGGGGCACGCCGGGTGGTATGTACAGGAGGCGTGGGGCTGTGGGAGTTGGACACAGGGGGCAGATGGGGTGTCTGGGTGGTTCTCAAGCTAGAGAAGAGGTCGAAGAAGCGGTGATTTGTGCTGTTTTGGTGCAGTTTGCAAGAGGTGAAGCTCGTCATCTTGAGAAGGATTTTGTCTGCGGCGCCACACGAGAAGACAGAAAGGAAAATTCTCGGTAATGGCCGGATTAGGAAATGTCTGGATGTAGTATTTTTCGCGACTTATAACATCAACTCCCCAGCACCGAACTCCATCTTCACCAGATTTGTCCTCTAAAACCACCAAAAGACGCTCTTTTACTGCCTGAAATGACACGGAAGAAAGTCTCAGTGGAAGATGCAAAGAACATCATCAAGGCTCTCTACCCAAAGATTGCTGAAACGCGGCAAGCAGCAGTTCCAGGCCTCCGGAAGAAGCTGGTGGAGCTGAACCTCGAGAACCAACAAGGCACCAAACCGGGCTCTCCACGCCAGTTCCAGAAGATCAGAGTTGACGATCTGCTCAGATACGAGACAAAGGAGGTCAAGAAACACCTCTCTGAAGCCAGGGATCTTCTCCCGACAGAGAGCACGACACGGTTCTCCAACATCCTCCTCTTCAGAACGAGAAACCAGCTTCTCCACTCTTCAGACTTTGCCAAACTCGTCTCCCCGTTGACGTCCATGTTCGAGTGGGACACCTTCCCTCACAAGGAGTACCGCTTTGATGCTGTGCAGTCCAGAACACCGGACATTCTTCTTCCAAGAGGAGGCTTCTACATGATCTTTGGCACCGCAGACGAGGCAGCAGCATACATGGTGGACACATTGGGCAAAGAGCTCAACGGTGTGAACTTCTACCTTGAGATGGTGGATCCAGAAGAACACAGAGAGTTCATTCACAATAGCAAGCTTCTCGAGGAGCTCAAGGCAAAGGATAATGACGTTTGGGCCCTGGAAACCAAGACACATAGAAACCAGTTTGTGCTTGTGAGAGGGTTCCCAACCTTCCTGAGCGAGTCGACCGTTGAGGAAATGCTCTGGGACTACAACATCGATTATGAGCATGACTCTCCTATTGTGGCTCTCAAGAAGGACAGAGTGTCTAAGATTGGAGTTTGGCTGATCAAGTTCACCACAACGCTTGATGCTCGGAGATTTGTACGCAACTACAACGGGAAGTACTTCAACAACGAGGACAGATTCCCAAAGGTGTTTGCCTCTGTTCTCTCATGAGCATATAACTATCTGTATATATGACGATGATAATGACCTACACTCACTTCAAAGACTTCATACAATAGTACAGTATCGTAAACACATTTCAGCTCACCAGTTGGCAAAGTCTCTACCAACGACTCTGAACACCTTGATCTTCCCACTCTTCATATCCGAAGCCTTGTAGCTCGAATGTCTCACTTTCCCATGGCTATCCGTCTCAATGACCCTGAACTTTCTCTTCTCCTTGTCAAACTCAGTCACGACAGCAGCGAATGGGGAACCGGTGTGGCCAACCTCATACACAATCTTCTGGCGGAGCTTGTTGTGGCCCTGGAACTTTGCCTTGTTGATCGCAATGATGTCACCTGGTTGGAAGTCAGCGGACTGGTGGACTTCGGTGTTGTTGGAGTTGGAATAGATCGTGGCTCCATAGCTTCTGAGTCCGACTGATGGGAGGATACCAGGGATCTTGGAGAGGATGTATGGCACAATTGGTTCTGTCAGCGTAGCTCCAACAAGCTTTGTGGCACTCTGGAACACCTTCACACCAAACGTAGAAGAGTACTCCTCGGCCTTGAACTTGCTCAACTCAGGAGCATCAACCTTGGTTTGTGTAGCGGTGACTGTTCCCTGTGGGTTCGCACTCTCAAATGACACACGAATGATCGTCTGGGAGTTGTCCTGGTGCAAGATGTAGTAATCCTTCAACACGAGTGTCTTGCCTCCTCTTCTTGAAACCTTGTTCTCATCAACCTCAAAGATGAGGTCCTTGCCTGCTCTGGCCTGTAGGAACGGTGGAAGCTCATTGGACTTCAACCACCACTCAGAGGACAAGTCAAGACTATCTCCCTGCTGAGAGGACACAGAACCTCTGGTCTCTGTAGCAAAAGTCGATGCTCTCTTGATCCCTGCTGTTGGAACTGGTGGCGCGACCAAGGGGGATGTTGGTGGTGGGACCTTTGGAAGGTGTGGGGATTGGAAGTCAATAGGCGATCCCGGTGTTTGTGAGAAGGATGAGTAGACCGAGCGGGTGGAGTCAAGGGTGGATGTTCGTCTAATGACTGGGGTCACCTCCGCGAAGGATGGTGATGGTGCCGCAGATGATGGGACTGGTGGAGGTGGTGGGAATGATGGGGTTTCTGGGATTGGTGGAGGGACGTGGACTTCGGATGTAGGAATCGGTGGAGCAGCAGTGGATGGAGATGCCAAAGAGGCATTGTGCACTGGGACTGATGGTGGAAGGGGTGGAGCTGGCTTAGTTGGGGTCTCGGTCACAAGTGGTGGAAGAGAAGAAGGGATTGGTGGTGGGACGGCTCTTTGGGTGGTTGGGATCGAAGGAATGGCTGGGATCGATGGAATTGCTGGAGCAGAGTCGACCTTTGGATCAAGTGTCTTGATGGATGCCTCCAAGTCATCGGCCTGTGGGTTCTTTGGAACTGCATCGTCATCAGACTCGTATCCAGTGTTGTAGTCAGAACCAACATGTCTGTCAAGCACAGGAGTTGGGATCTGTGGAAGAAGAGTTGCCTTCTTCTCACGCTCTCTGTCAGAGAAAGTGTAATCATCCTCAGATGTGTCCTTCTCCCTTTCATCGTCACCTTCAATGGCCGACTCTGAGTGTCCAGCACGTGGTGTCTCGGAGAGGTCAATCTTGGCCAGCTTGGAAGCTAGTGTCTCTGGCTCTGTCACCTCAACATCAGCATCATCAGCGCCCTCTTCGGCAGACACAAAACCATCATCAGGAAGAGACGAAATTGTCTCGGCTTCTTCAGCAATTGGAGTCTGTTCATTCTCCTCACTTAAGACAGGTTTATCGTCAACAGCATCCTGGAAATCATCCTCCTTTTCTGGCTCTTCTTCAACCTCCTTCTGCAACGCCTTCGGAAGCGGAGGAGCAGCACCAGTGGCAAATGGCATAATTGGAACAGGAGCAGATGGGATGTTGATCTCTGTATCCTCTTCCTTCTTCTGTTTAGGTTTCTTGGCTTTCTTAGGAGCAGCAGCTGGAGCTGGAGCACCGCCACCAAGTCCTCCTGGTCCGCCGAATGGGTTGAAACCACCACCTCCGTACATACCACCGGCACCGGCAAGTCTGGCCATTCTGTCTCTCAATGCTGCTCTTCTGGTCTCGGCACTATCCTCTTCATCCTCATCTTCATCATCATCGTCATCATCATCATCACCTTCGGCCTTTTCCGCCACTTGTTCGACTTCCTCATCGTCTTCCGACTCCGGGACAATCTCTCTCACCTCAGGCACAGCTCCTTCCTCTTCATCGTCAGAATATGCCTCGTCACGCTCACCAGACTCCAAGATTGGCTCAGTGGCTTGTTCACTCTCAGCGAGCTCAGTCGTATCACCTCCATTTGACGGAACAGGTGGAGGGGCAGAAGAGGCAGAAGACACCGATGCGTGCTTCTTAGCCTCCTTCTTCTGTTGTTTGTGCTTGAGGTTCTCAGCCTGTCTCTCAGCCTCCTCAGCCTGCTGTTTCTGGAGAAGAGCGATTCTTTCCTTCAAACTGAGCTTTGGACCTTCATCCTGCTGTGGCTCGTCGTTGGATGTGTTGACTGGAGGCGGAGCAGGGGCTGCCTTCTCCTGTGTGGTGGGCTTCTTGTTTCCAAACATTGGTGGTACATATGAAGAGCGGTGACTGTCCTGGCTGGAAGTTGCTTTCTTGCCAAGGGGAGGTGGAACATAAGATGACTTGACACCCTGGTATGCCTTGGAAACAGAGGAGCGTTCGGCAACCTTGGCTGTTGGCAGTGGGATCGACGACTCGGTGTTGAAGGTGGAAGATCTGGAAGTCAGCGGGTTTGGAACAGAAGACTTTGTCTCAAACGTAGATCTCTTGTGTAAGACAGGCGAAGTTGGGGCAACATCCTCTTCCTCAGACTCCTCTTCCGGTTCGATCGGGGCTGGGACTGGGGCTGGGGCCTCAACTGGTGACGGAACTGGAGTTGGCTCTTCTTGTTCCGGCTCATCCTCAGACTCAACGATCTCTTCATTCTCAGGCTCATCTTCTTCTTCCTGAACCGGAGCTTGAGATGGAACTTCTTGCTGACTTATTGGCCCGCCAACAAAGTTCTTTGGGAACAAGCCGCTGAATGTGTTGCCGTTGCTGTCCTGATAGGTTCCGGAGTACCACTCTTCATCCTCCACGGCGGTAACCTGGATCAATTGGCCTGCAGCAAAGTTGAGATCGTCTTCGTAGTCAGACTTGTACTCATAAAGAGTTTTTGTCCAAAACGGTGGTGTAGCTTGCGACATGGGTGTGTTCTCCTGGTGGGTGGAAAGAGGGGGAGGGGCAACGATACGATCAAAAGCACGGTAGAGCTTTGAATTGGGTAGTGATTCAGGGCAATAATGAAGCCTTTGGTGGTGTCACGACCTGTTGGCAATCACAGAGGTCTTCAATTGCGTGTTGTGCAGTCGTTGTTGGCTCAATCGCAATCTAAAAAGGGGCTGACCCGCCAAAGTCTTGATCTTTTAACTCCTGTTCCGAGCCTGCGCCGACGCGCGAATTGTTGATGCTGGCCTTACCGATAAATTCGCGAAATCTGCTGGAGTTGGTGTCCAGGTGTTTATCGTCATAACTACCTGATTGCAGCCTGCCTTACTCATTAGCCATGATATGATATTAAATGGGACTGATTCCAGTCCCGATGCAGATACAGATCATCTCTGCAAGTCACAGATACACGAGCTTCCAGTCTTTGGACAGTGAACAACAATCCATCTCGTTCCCTTTGAAGCCTCTTTCGAAAGCGCAGCATACATCGACGACAAGAAACTTCTTGCGGTGGCATTCGAAGCACCACCAACCTTTCTCATCCATTCTTCTCTCTGCTTCACTGAAGTTATAGAGATCATGTCCAACACTTCATCCTTGAGTGCATCAACAGCATAGATCGGAGCATCAGACAAGCTGCTCAACACACTGAGACCAGTCTTCTTCGAACTCTCTTCAATCGACCACTTGTCCTTCTTGTTCGACTTCTTGTTACTTCTGGTAGCATCGTTGGAGATGAAGACCACCTTCTGTTCGCCAAGTGTCAAAGACTGGGAAAGGCTGTTTGACAGACTGTCATCTGAGCCGTTGTCATTGTTGTAGAAGTCCTGGCCAGTAGAGTTCGGAGCAGAACTCGTTGAAGGGTCAACACACAGCTGGTATTTCTCATTGATCTCTGGCAGTAAAATGGAAATCAACTCCTCCTCATCAACTTCCAGGTCTGTTGAGTTATCGATGTTCTTGAGTCGCATTGGCTTGTACTTCTTCTTGTTCTGACGGGATGAACCATTCTGTGGCTTGATGAGCACAATCCAGTTAGCACCATCACACTGAGCAGCAGTCAAGATGTCTTCAATACCATGGCCACCTCTCATCAAGTCAGCAGAAATATGACGAGACCAAAGTCTATTCAAAACGTCAATACCAATCTTCTCAACATTGTCAGAATGGCCAAGGTTGGCAATCAAGACGTCACATCTCTTTGGGGTCCACTCAACACCGTTGGTGAACACTTTCTTGTTCTTCATAGTACCTCTTCTTGATCCGTCAACCTTCAAATATGTTCTCATAGAGGCAAAGATCTTCTCGCAAGCAAGGTTGAAACCAACAGCATGTTGAGCGTGAGATCTTCCACCAGAAGGTCTTGATAAGTACTGAATCAAGGCATCGTATCTTCCACCGGCAGCAATGATCGTTCTTCTCTTCTCCTCGTTCACGGCCTGGAACATAATACCATTTGTGTAGAATGAAGAGTTGTAATTGCTCAACGGGGAGATGAAGACAGCAGTCTCGACGCCAAACATCTTCAAGTAGTCCAAGACCTTCGACAAATACTGCAAGTAGCTGTCGATCTTAGACAACTGTGCACTGTCAACCATCAACTTGTGCAACTTTGATTTGGCTTGAGCCAATGGAACCTTGAAGTCAAACTGCTCAAGATCATGGAGTACCGTGAGGGAAATGTTCAACTGTGTTCTCAGCTCCTGCTTGGCCTGGGCCATAGTCTTGGTGAATCCAACTTGGGAAAGTGTGTTGGCAGCAATTTGTCTTTGAGCCTTGACGATACCACAGTAGTCAAAGATGATGTCGAGAATGCCACTGTGGTTCAAAATGAACGAACTTGACTTCTTCTTGAAGATCGGGAACAGTGAAACAACCTCGTCAATGACCTTGATAGCTTCAGCGTCGTGGTATGGAAGATCTGAAGAGTCATCACTGATGATATCGAAATCAACCTCAGCAAACTTGGCTGGCTCTGCACTCAAAGAACCACCATCGGGTCTGTAGACATGCTCAACTCTGAAGACCTTCTGCAATGGACTGTTGTTCTTCGATAAGTATCTCGCCATTGGCAAGGTCAAATCGTAAGCCAACTGCAACACCGACCCTGTCTTGTCCAAGAGTTCATAAACGTTCTGCATGGAGTAGAGTGGAGACTTTGGGAACAAAAGTGGCTGGTCTTTGGTCTCAATAGCTCCGTGCAACTTGAAGATAGACGTGATCTCATTGAGCATGTGTGAGTTGAGCAAATGGTTGGACAGACTGAGCTCTGGTCTTGGCTTGTCGTACAAGATGTCGTTGGCCAAGTTGTATGGCTGAGAGAATAGTGTCTCTCTGACTTGTTCCTGCCATGGGGAGGATGGGTTAGCCAAACTCTTCAAAGCCTCCTTGACGATCTGGTCTTGTTCCTTGACAGGCAACAGGCCAGACTTGAGAAGAGAGTCAGCGGAAGGTCTGTCGTCTGGGTTGTGGTTCAAGAGTTGCCAAATGATCCTCTTCTCGACGCCCTTCTCAGACAGGAAGTCCTTCGGGAAGTCAATGGATGGCTTTCTCAAGTCGTTGATGACGTAGACTCTCTCCATACCAGTACTCAAGCGATATACCATCTCAAAGAAAATAACACCCAGCGAGTACATGTCAACCTTTTCATCGTAGTTACCCTTTCCAGTGAGGACCTCATTTGCAACGTACAACATGGTACCAACCTCAGAAGTCAAGTCCTCAGAAGCCAAAGAACCCCTGTCAGACTTGGTCAAAGCTGTGGCAATCGTGTGATGGACGTTCTTTGCAAGACCGAAATCACCAACCTTGATGTTCTTAGACTGATCGATGTAGATGTTCGATGGTTTCAAGTCTCTGTGGATGATACCCTGGCTGTGAATGTGGCTCAATGCTTCCAAGATCTCTCTGAAAAGTCTGAAGTACTCATCCTTCTGACCTTGGATGACACCCTCTCTCACCAAATCGGACAATGAGTGGTTCTCACAGTATTCCATCTGGATGAACAAAGTACACATGGACTTCTTGTTGAACTTCGCAGAGTTCATCAACCTTGGTCTTCCATCTGAGTCCAGAGAGGTCATATCATCATCAGATGCGGCATCGTCCTCGTCCTGAGAATCCGTACCAAAGATGATTTCAGGTCCGTCTTGGAATGAGTTAGAGATGAAGTCCAAAGTGTGACTTCTGTTGAAGCTTGGGCGGTGTAGCAGCATGGATGATCCTTTGGTGTTGTTGTTGGTGTTGTTGATTCCCAAGTAGCTTGAGCTCTCATCAGAGTCATCATCACTGTCCTCATCGCCCTCATCACCAGAGGTGAAAGGATCGTCGTTGTTCTTGTAGTCGTAGTCCTCAACCCAAGCAGCGTAGTATCTGACAACGTATTGATGGTTCAATCTGGCAAGAAGCATAACCTCGTTCAAAATAGATGTGAGACGATCCTCGGCATGACGGATCTTCTTGATAGCGTAGAAACGACCGTCCAACTTGTTTCTGGCTTTGATCACTTCACCAAACGCACCTTTACCCAAAAACGCACTTTCTTCAAAGTCGTGTGCGTATCTGGAAAGAGCACCGGGGCCACCTGAGTTTGTGTATGAGAATCTTGTGTTGCTGTTGAAACTTCTTCTGGCTCTGGTTGAATGTGCTGAGCCGACAGATGTAGTAGGAACCAGTGCAGATCCCCATTCATCTCCCTGTGGTATACCTGGAGTTCTCATCAACAAGTTTGGGTTGGACTGATCAATGTTTGTTCTCAAGAACTTAGATGGCAAGAGTTCCATAGGTGATGGTCTCTTTCTCGACTTCTCATCAAGCATACTCTTAATGAAGTCCTTGATGGAATCCTCAAGTGGAACAGCAGTCAAAAACTCACGTGGATCAGCATAGCTGTTCAAAGTTTCAGATCCAGCAATCAACTCGACAAACAAGACACCCAAGTCCCAAACATCTGTCTTTCTCTGTGGTTCAGCGTTGTTCTTGAGCTCTGGTGCCTTCCAGTTACCAACATTGAACTCAACATCATGTTTCGTCTTCTCATTTGGATACTTTGTCAGCATCGTGAGTAATCTGAAGCCATAAGTGGCGTGTTGAAGTTTGGCTGTCACAGATCCCAAGTCACTGTTACGAACCAAGGATACGGTGGAAAGGTTGATGTACTTGTGAATGAGACCACGCTTGTGCAACTGTTCCAAGCCTTCAATGAGTTGGATCATCCACGATCTGGCAGAAGCCAAGTTGGTGTACTTGATCGTAGACAAGAGGTTATCCAACGTTCCAACAGACGAAAACTCAGTCAACAATCGAACAGTGTAGTACTTGTTGCTCTTGGAGTAGTTTGGTGGTTCGATGTGGTATGCGTGAAGTGTAGAAATGTTCTCATGGCGGAACCTGGAAAGACTCTCAAGTTCCTTCTCTAGATCTTGAACTTCCTTCTTACCAGGAAGTGTGCCAAAGAAAGGATTCTCAAGGTTGATCTCAGTGAGGAGAAGGAGAGACTCGTCTTCGATATTTGACAGCTCCTTCTGGTAGATCTTTGATGCAAGTGATGTTGAAGGGATGTATGGTTTCACAATGGTCTGTTTGCCAAAGGAAAGTAACCCTGATGGCTTGGTGTGGAGACAGTGTAACACAGCCTTGAACCTCAGCGTAATGTTGTTCGCCATTCTGGCAGTGATGACTTTGTCGAAGACAAAAGCCTGCTGAGAGTCGATCAGCGACTTTGGAGGAAGCAACGACGAGTCATCAAGGTCTTCAGCTTCGTTAGCAGAGTCGGTGTCGTGTGGATCCATGTTGTTTCTCTTCTCCATCTCCTTCTGAATCAAGGTTCTGTGAATCTCCAAGTTCTTCTTGCGCTCTGCCTCATCCTTAGCGGCCTTCTTCTGCTCCAGCGCTTCAAGTTGCTTCTTCTCAGCTTCAATTCTGAGCAATCTCTCTTCTTCAAGCGAGTTGGTGTTGACTGAGCTCTGGTAGACGTTCAACTTCTCCTTGATGTGGTCAGAAACTTCATAGATCATTTCACTGCCGCTCAGCTCCTTGGTGCGCTCTTTGATGAACTTTTCAAAGTACTGGATCTGACTGGCAAGGACGTGCTTAGGGTTCTTGATCTTGATAATGGGAGGGGACATTGGATATGTTGATGTCATCTCGACGTAGAGAGTCAAGGAGCAGCATGGCTCTTCTTCGATGTCAGACTTCAAGTGGAGCTCAAACTTTGGAGATGGCAGCTTGTGCCATGCTGATGTAGCGTCTGTCTTGTCCACAAAGTCATCCATGTAGATGGACTCGAGGACCTCAGCCTCGTTCTTCTGGATCTCATAGTAGTCCTCGAGGGTCCTACCGTCACGCATTGTTTGTATATGTGCGGTCTTCTTTGTCTTGTGTGTTGCGATGTAAATTGATTCGTTGTGTGTCAATCAAAGTGGGTGCGATAATCCTGGTGTCCACTTTCAATTCAAACAGTCTGTGATTTGTTAGTATCTGGTGTTTGTGGGCGAAGCGCCGGGTGTGAAGAGCCGTACCTTGCGTGAGCCTGTTCAGAAGGACATCTTATAGTGGGTGGCAAAAGAGATGGCGTTGTAGTCGTTGTAGGCGGAAGATTTTAAGGTATCTTCGCAAGAGGAGTTCGGTAGTAGTAGGGAAAGAGTGTCTCAGGCGCTCAGCGAGCAATTGAACAGGGCGGGTGCTTGTGGTCGGTGGCGGTTAGTCGTTCCGAGATTACAGGCTGGGGCGTAACTTCAACAGCACCAAATTTGGTCAGATGGAGTGGAGTAGTCGCGAACAGTGAGGTCAAGGGGGCTTCAGGCGGTGGTTGAGCTGGATGGGAAGCTCAGGGAATCACAAAGATGGCTATTACTGTTAAAATGGACGATTGCCTTTATTTTGTGCTAATTGGGGGTTCCTGGGCTTTTAAAGGCGTAGAAAAGCCCCTGTCATTCCCGATTCGGAATGATGTACCTATGAGTAATCTGCGGACTGACTCATCGCTCTCCAGTCCAAAATCTAAGCCATGTAAAGGGGTTCGCAGGACTCTATGATGTTCATTAGTCAAATATGGATAGCTCATGTGCTCTGGTAGCGCAATTGACTGCTCAACAAGAAGGCCTCAGTGTCATCACCATTGTCGGCCTCAGCAACTGCGGACTCCTCAAAACCAACATCACTGTCGTCCAAGTATGGCTTGAAAGCAAGAGCACTGGTAAGCTCTGGGAAGTTTCTTCTGTATGACCAGTAGGCAGTTGTGATTCCCAACGCACTTCCCAAAATGACATCGATGAAGTGGTGTCTGTAGTCCTCGGTTCTTGAAAGCGCAATCAAAGCGGCACACAATGCTGGAACCATAGAGACAACCTTTCTCCAAGAACCTGTGAGTGGGTGCTCAGTAAGCAGCTGTCCCATCAACCACAATGATAAGTATCCCAATCCGGAAAATGCAGATGAGGAGTGTCCAGATGGGGTTGTTCTGAAACCGTCCTGAAGCCTGCTCTTGTTAGTGGAAGTGCAGACGTCCTTAGCAAACACCAAGATATCACGAGGAGCATCATCTCTTGGGATGCATCTGGCAATGAAGTCTGGTCTGTGTCTGCCAATCCAGTTCTTGAGGACATCAGTGAACAACTCGTTGACGAAGAACGAAACGAACAATCCGAGAAGCGAGATGTATGTGAGGTAGAGTTTGTGTTTTGGGTGTCCCAAGAGTGAGGACACGACGATAATGACCACGACCGGGATCACGAGGGAGTAAATCATGTTTCTCTCGTTGGGCACGCGTTCATGCTCAGCGAACGGGTGGTTGATTGTCACGTCGTTGATAACAAATTGTCTTTCAAATGGAGAAGTGAAAATATCGTTGACAAGTGTGACAAAGAAGACCACTGGAACGAGAAAGACATCGCCGACTCTCCACTTTTTGAAGTATGGGAAGAAGGAGAATCTGTCCATCCCAAGCGTGATTCTGTTGACAGTCATTGTGTGAAGTCGGTTGTATGTTGCTTGGTGGACTTGATGAGGCTTGGCTTGTATGAAGAGCCAACAATCCCAGAGATGAAGTTGTAGTGGTCTGTCGGTGAATTAAACAACACAAGAATGTTGTATTAATGTGTGGACGGCGAACTTCAGAAAGGAACAAGACAAGTGAAACTCATGTTGCTTCGACGTTGTCTTTGGCGCAGCACATGTGTGTTGCGCATACCACTTATCATGAAGTCACGTGCAAGATTTGAGGGCCAGCAAGGTATGCACTACAACTCACTCAACTGATAACATCAAAGTCGTTTCTCTATGCAATTAACAAATGCTGAAAGCTGCTCTATATACAAGTATCATCAATTGGTCTGTAGTGACTCCAGGAACTCCTCAGAATCCTTCACGAACACGTCAAACTCCGTCTTGGACATCTTTCCATCCTTACCCACCATAATCACTTCTGTAGTTCTTCCACCAAGCGAACCACCCTCCAGTACCGTGTATGTCAAGAGTCTGTCCTTGAACGTCAGATCAATCTGTTTACGATGCGTCATGTTCACGTAGTCATATCTCACTGGCTCCTCATGTCCCGGAAGCACAACGTCACAGTACTGAGGAACCTTGATAGCTCTCTGTCCTGAGAAGTCCAACACTGCCTCGGTCAAGAACTTCTTGATCCCCGGCTGATCACCCATCCAGTTCTCATTCGCATTATCGAACGGCTCGATCAGATCACGAGTGTCAGATCTGACAAACTTGAGATCAACAGCGCGCGAAGGCACAGAGACAGATGAGTTGCGCTCGTTTGTGACACACAAGACTTGGAAAGTGTCCATACGTGCTTTGCTGTCCTGGTCTGTCTCAACCCAGAACTCAAGTGGAGGACAGGACATGAAGTTTGTGGACTTGTTGAATGGGGATGGTGCAAGGCGAATCTGGGCGTAGTAGATGTGGTTGTCAACTGTGATGTCGCCGTGGTCGTCTTCCGTGGAGTAGAGGGGGAGTTTGTGAATGCGCTCGTGGATGAATGGGACGTCTGTGTTCATAGTAGATTTTGGTTTTGGTGAGGTTAATGTGCTTGGGTCGAAAAGGAGCTGGCCAAACGAGACGGCGGTGACAGACTGTGTGTCTGGCTCGGATGGTACTGAGTCGTTTCCGTAAAGTTCGTCGTATAGTTTTGTGGAGTCCAGCTTTACTGGTTGTGTTGGTTCCAGTGGTTTGGTAGGTTGTTTGAATCTGACCCAGTTCTTCTTTCTGTGGATCCAAGGAAGTGAGTTTTCAGGAGAGAGCTTGAACTTCTTGAGCTTCTCGTTCTCCATGTCGATATGCATGTTCACCGTTGTGAACGGGTTGTAGTCCAAAGACCAGAGGATCAATCTCTTTGCCTGGTCAAATTTGCGACCTCCAAGAGAGCTCATAATATACTCATTTGGAATCTGTTCACCGTCTTCATTCGTCTTTGGCTCGAAATAGACTCCGGTAATCCTCTGGATCTCATCCATTGGGATGCGTTCTCTTGCAAGTGCAAACAACTCACTGACATTTCCCAAGTCAACCTCCTCACTCTGTATCTCCTTGAAGAGGCTTGCCAAAGCAAGCTCAATGTACTGGACATGAGCCTCTGGTGCTCTAACAATCATCTGTAGCGAATGTGTCAACACGAGGATCTTGACATTTGCTCTCATCCAGTTGTCAATGATGGATCTCTGATAGATCAAGAAGAACATCTGTTTCTTTGTGAGCGCTAACGATCTTTGAATGATCATGTCATCTTGTCCTGGCTTAGACAATGATACCTTGCGTCCCCAACATGTGCAGATGATGTGTTCGATGATGGCGTTCTTGGTGAGCCTCGATGGAGCAGGCTGTGTTGGGTATCCTGCGCTGACATAGTCACGGAGTTGTTCGGTTGTAAACATCTCATACAGACTGGTGGCAACCTGTTGGTACCTTACCTTGGACAGGACCTGGTCATCTGGTTTGAGAGTCTCGATGGTCTGTTTGACTTCCTCAGGTGTAGACTGTGAGATGGGTACCAGATTGAGCATCTTGGAGAAATTGCGAAGGTGGTCACGCTCCTCGTTTGTCAATGTCGGTCTGATTGTCTCCGGTTTCGAAGACTTCTTCTTTCGACGGAGGAGCCTGCTTTGAGAGGCATCAAGGATCACCAGGTTCTGTTTCTTGGGCGGTTTCTTCTTTCCTGATCCCAGTGCTGTCTTGACTTGTGTGGCCAGTGTGGCAGGTATATCTGACTCCGCTTGACACAAGGCCCGTGTGGTATGCAACAACCTGTACGACCTCAGAAACATTTTCTCCTTCCCTTAAGACCTCTCCTGTGATCTGCTGGAAGGGGATCAGAGATGTGATGAGTCTCCATAGTCGAGGCCCACAATTTTCGCTATGGCCATTTTCCTCACTATAAGTGTGGCACATACCGATTACTTATGTAAGCAGAGCTGGATCAAGGAAGGAGCGATGTAGGAGAACTCCTTTCACGAGGCCTCTATTGATTAGTACAGAAGAAAGGTTGTCCTGAGAGGTGTTCAGTGTATCTTGTTAATTACTTGTGAGCGTGTGCTCAACGCATGTGCCGCTCGTGGAGCACCGAGGTCTGAGTGGTCATCTTGATCTTTAAGGGGCAGTGGCACAAAGCCTGTTGGTTTGCAAGGGAATGAATGCTACAGAAGAGTGTTAAACAGATTGAATGTAATTTCGAGTAAAAGTAAACTCCCAAGTCATTAAAAGCAGCAAAAACGAGTCATGAAACCAAGTCTAAGGAAGACTGTAGTGTAGTGGTGGATGGTCGTAGTCAATGACCACCATGAAAAGCACACAAGATGCAAGATACAAAGACCATTTAGTAGCCTGGTGGAGTGGTCTGGCCGTTCAAGTGCAAGACGTTGACAGCGCTCTTCAAGAAGAATGAGTGGAAGACGACACTGCCGAGGAGGACTCCCCACTGGAGGACCTCTGGGACCTTCTTAGCGTAAAGTCTGAGGTATGAAGAGAAGGCACTGGTGTTGACTGAGAGTCTGACATGCTGTGGAGCAACGTGTGTGGCGGCCTTCAAAGTGGCGGCGGATCTGAGGACTTGAGTTCTGAACATTGTAGTAGTAGTTGTGTGAGTGTTGGTTGTGATGTGCTGCTGTTGCTGCTGATGATGATGAAGTTGATGATGTTAGTGATGGTGAAAGATGGGTCTGGCGAGATATTTATACCATTCTGGAGTTTATAGAGGCTCTGCTGCGTCCAATGAGGACGGTTCCGTTTGTGACCTTGCTGAGAGCTGGTGGTGTTGTTTTGTGACACAGCTGGGTCAAGTGGTGCCACTTCTAAACAACCCGCAGTTTGGTAGAGGAAATGCTGGAAAAGTGTAGTGAAAGTTACATCATTAGATACCTCCTCTCCAGCACTACATGCACATACCAATCTAGAAGCCATTTGTATGGAGCATTTCACCACTATAATCACTTAAGCATACTTCAAGGGAGACCATTTGTGGTATGATCGTGGCCCTACCGCACATTTGGTCCAAAAAAATCACGTTATCTTCGCAAGTGGTTCGATCGCGTGTTGGAGCGTGGGGCGGCTTTGAAGCGTGGGGTCAACCGAACACGACTGAATTCAGGCGGCAAACAGTCATCCAGCAGCAAAATGGCACAGCACGTCAGTCCAGTTCATGCATTACCTGCAGCACCGAAGCTTCAACGACACCAACGGAAGCTTCAAGATTCGTTCCAGGGGCTCCTTCGAGAACCTTCTGCGGCACCGACCGGAAAGCGCGAATTTCGTTATGTCATCTCTTCACCGGTTTCTGCCGATGTCTCTCTGAATCACTCTCGGCCTCTCTTCTAGAATGAACCACAGAGACTGATGGAGGATATGCCACCGTATGTCGTTACCAATGGCCTCAGGACAATCCTCCCGCATTGGCATACCGGTGTCTCCTTCGTCAAGGGCCGCTGGCTGAACAGAACCATTCTCGACGTCCTCCAGAGCGAGTTCAGATCTAGGGCTGCTGACTTCTACGTATGTTCTCCCTCGGCGTTATGACTTACTTCGTTGGACAATCATCTAACATCTCCTTCAGCTCAATGAAATACACAACAAACGTGTCAAGATCGTCCGTGCAGGTGTACCCATTGCCGGTGATGACCTGGTGGATCTCTTACTTCAGAACAAGGACATTCTTCATCTAACAACACACAAACACGAACCGCCAGTTGTCCATCATGATCCCATACCCATCATATATGAAACGGATGATATTGTCGTCGTAAACAAGCCATCAAGTATTCCTGTGCATCCTACAGGGAGATATTACAACAACACGCTGACTGAACTCCTCAAGCATCAACTCACCATCCCGAACATCCATCCCTGTCATCGCCTTGACAAGCTCACATCCGGGATCCTCATCCTTGGCAAGTCCAACAAGGTCGCCAGTGACATCCAGCTTCGAATCAAGAACCGAGATGTACAGAAACACTACCTCGCCCGAGTCACTGGTCAATTCCCTGATGGCACTACCACATGCACTGAACCAGTTGGAAACATTGACACCAAACTTGGCTTTCTCAGTGGTGTCAAGGAGCGCAAGGAGGCAACCACAGAATTCACCAGACTCAAGTACAATCCTACCTTGAACGAATCCATTGTCCTCTGCAAACCACTCACTGGACGCACACACCAGATCAGGATTCATCTCAACTATCTCACCCATCCCATCGTCAACGACCCTCTATACGGTCCATCTGCGTCCAAGATCAGACATGAACTTATCAACTCAGACACAATCACTACAGAACAGTTCCAAAGACTTGACACTGAAAACATGGATAAGTTGGATGAGTTGAAGAAAGACGCAGACACATGTGAGGTATGTGGTGAGGTGTTGTTCAATGCCCCAGCTCCGGAAGAGTTGGTGTTGTGGTTGCATGCGTACAAGTATGACTTTGATGAGTTCCATTTCGAAACGGACGAACCTGAATGGTGTGATATATAGACTCTGGTAAGACTATAATGACTTTTGTGAATGCCCAAATATTACGAGACAGCTCGTATAACAACATAACAACGCGATAACCCGGACACCTTCATACACACCCGGACACCAAAATTAGTCTAGAATACGTTTTAAAATAGTCAAACGTTGAGAAAATGTTGCTTTGTTCATGTAAGCAAGAGTAGAGTATAACTACCTACCCCATTGGTGGTCTAATGTACTTTATACTGGCCAATTTAATTCGTGAAAAATTCCGTTGGAGTACTGCACCAACTCAACGTCAGAGAATCGTGATCTTCACTCTATTTTCAGTTCAGAAGCCAAATCTCACTCCAGTAATTTTCTTATATTCATACACTGTTCGAAACATACATGAATTAGAGCACTAAGGCTTCCTTTTCACAGATCTTGAATGAATATATAAGCGTCCAGAGAATAAATTTAAGCCTAGTGTATGCAGCTCAGTGTCCCTACCAGATCCATCACGTGACTGATTTGTCGATATTTGTGGGGAGGGAACCCCGCGGAGTGAGACCCCTTCTCTTCCCTCGATTGGCTTTCGGCGGCTAATCACAAATCAAAGAACTAGTAACCAGAAGACTCTGATACATACGTCGTCTGAACAACTACCTGATACCCAAACACTCAGCAATGGCAGCACAGTTCTTCAAAGACGCACACAGCGGCTTGGGAAACAAGTTTGTTCCAAGGGGCTTCGCCTTCAACATCGGAACCACGGCGGCTATCCAGTCTGCCTCTGCCAGCAACATCTCTGTTGAGTCTGGAGACACCAGTGAGAACTCCGAATCGCTTCCACAGGCTTCCTCAACTGCACCATCCACCTCCAGCTCTTCTCACTTCTTCATCAAGGAGCGCTCCAAGGACGTCGGCGGCAACGCAACCACCAACAGCGGCAGTCACCACCACCAGCCTTCCACGGGCGGAAACACTGTCAGAGCCGCTACCAACCAAGATAAATCAATCTTGATGAACAGCAGTGATGGATCGGTCAATGAGATCGTGGATTGCGGTGTCAGAAGACCACCGTCTACTCTCCCAGAGGACGACGAGGACGACGATGACATTCAGATCACGGACATCAGAGAAGTTACTGTCCCTGAGGAGCCAAATGGTGACGTTGGGATGGAGACTTCTTCTACAGAGGCATCGAGTGATCTTTTGCTTGAAGCGCTCTACAAGTCACAGAAGTTGTGCACTGGCTTGAAGGATAAGTTGAAGGTGGCCCAATCTAAGATCCATGGTCAGACAGGAGAGATTGAAATCCAGAAGAAGTCCATCGAGAGAATCAGGGAATCTTTCAAGACGTTCAAGAAACACTTGATAGAGTTGGAATCCAAGTCATCGGAATTGAGAGATTCCAGGAGCGCCGACAACAGAGCACTCACTGATTTGAAGAACGAGTACCTTGATGCAAAGCACAGAATCCAGGAGTACAAGCAACAGATCTCGTCTTTCCAACAGAAGGTTGACCATCTCAAGCAGATCAAGGTTGCAGGCTCCTATGAGGTCGAGAAGAGAAACAAGGAGATCAAGAACCTCAAAGCTCAACTTGACGATACACAGGGTCTCTTGTCAGAGCAGAAGATCAGAACCATTCAGCTTGAGAAGACACTCGAGACATCTCGCAGAGAGTATGATTCAAAGATTGACGACATCTTTGGCAAGACCTGTAACTTGGAGGTGTCGTTGACAGGCAAAGTGAACGAGAGCACAAGTCTCATTGAGAAGTTTTTGGTGTATGGATGACACTTGAATCAAGCTTTCCACTCTGGGAGTCAAGAATGAACTAACACACCTCTACAGTGACAATGTTGTGAGTCAGTTTGCTCCTATGTTGACGGGCTTGAAGGAAGGAGTTGACAGCAATATCGATGCTTTGGCAGAAAGGTACTGATACACCATCAATCGTTTCATTTTGATCGTACGTGAGTTTCAAAGGCTAACATTTCCACAGACTTCTCAGTTCATTGAAGGTATCCGGTGATGAAACTTCCACTCGATTGAAAGCTGCTTCCGACGCAATTACCAAAGTGGTGGGGTCACACATTAGCGATGTCAAGCACGACATTGAAACCAGAATCACAGAGTCGTTGAAGTACCAGTCCTCCATCCAGGAGACGCTTCACATGTTATCAGAATCATTGAATGCTGTGTCCAAGGAGTCAGAGACTCAGTCTACAGGAACATCATCTCTTCTCAGAGAGGTCTTTGAAAACGTCACGAAGCTTGGTAAGGATATCAACGAGCAAAATCAGACCATTGCCAACATTGAAGAGTGGAAAAACAAGAATGAAGGTTTGAGAGTGCAATGTGAGGAGTTGACGATGTCTGTTCAAGCATGCAACATTGAGAATGAGAAGTTACAACAAGAGATGGCGAACACCAAAGATGAGACATTGTTACTTGAAAAGTCCAAAGCAGAGATTTCAGTTGAGCTCAAAAGACTCCAATCATATCTGGAATCACAGAGCTCGGACTTGAAGTCATTTGAAGACAAGATTAACAAGTGCAAGTCCAGCTGTGAGAGCAAGTTGAGAACTCAGACTGAGCTCTACAAGTTGGTTTCTGAGGAGCGTGACAAGACTAGAAAGGACCTCGAGGAGTCTAGAGGCACTATCTTGAGCTTGCAGAACGAGTTGACACAGATGCACAATCTTGATTTGGAGCAGAAGCTGAACCAGAAGTCCACATCGAAGACTATTTCTGAGAAAGACAAGCGTCTTGAAAAGCTTGTGACTGAAAACACTACTTTGAAGAAGCTCATTGATACGCTTGAAGCAGAGAACGCTACTTCCAAGAAGGTCATTGAAGACCTCAAGCAATCGTTCCAGAAGAACCAAGCTACAATCTCTACCAATGATCTCAGTGACATTGTCTCGCCAGTCAAACCACTTCCAAAGGGCAAGCCGGCTGCTCCTCTGACCAAGATCTCGAAAGTCATGAAGGCCACTCCTCACGAGTTGAAGCGGAGTGCATCAAGCCAAGCAAAGAAGCAGTCGAAGGTGAACACAAAGCGCAAGATGCTTCTTGATGATGATAGTGATGAGAGACTCATCTTTGATGACTTTGAGCTTGACAATCTCCATGATGAGTTACCAGCCATGCCAAAGAGATACACCAAACGCAAGAAAACCATTACCAAGGCATGATGCAGCTACCTGTTGCTACCAGACCAGCTATATATTTACTGAGATTACCGAATATTGATGCTGTTGTTGTATTTTTCAAATCTTCTTGTTTACCTCCTCGAGAATCTCTTCCGTGTCCAAGTAGTGCATCATCTTCACTGGCTCCTTCTGACCGAATCTGTCAACATGCAAAACAGGCACATCAAAGCAGTAAGCGTCCCACCACTGCTTGTTCAAAGGATCCGTGATATCAACGTTCGTGAATTGAATCTTGTTCGTCAACTTCTCACTGGCCAGCACGTCTGATAGTACCACCTT
Organism: Petasospora veronae; assembly: GCA_030563065.1. Taxonomy (NCBI): domain Eukaryota; kingdom Fungi; phylum Ascomycota; class Saccharomycetes; order Phaffomycetales; family Wickerhamomycetaceae; genus Petasospora; species Petasospora veronae. Next base: position 20,101 of record JAKUBA010000020.1, on the reverse strand, counting down.
GGCCTTGTCGCACAGTGAACAACCTTCCTTTGCATAGAGAGTGAGTGAGACTTTGTTGAGTGATGTGCGCGTACTTGAGAAGAGCCTTGTCTGAGAGAGCCTGCTCACAGATCTCAATGAGGATTGGTACATCGTTACAATTGTGGTATAGGCCTTGGGAGGAGATGAATGTAGTACTGTTAAAGAGATCGTACTGGTTAAAAAGTCACCCCAGATTTTGATGGATCACGGCTCGCTGACAAAGCAATTATATAATATTATGGTAAGGGCAGCATCAGTATATGCAGCACTTTTTTAGTTCCTCTACAATTGGAGATTAGTCGTTCGTCATATTCATCGTTATTTCATACGGCTGTCGAGCTCATAACACTTTCAAGAGTCTCAGAATCACCTTCAGCTTTCACAAGAGTCTCATCTTCAGCCTTACCAAGAGGAGCCTCGGCCTTTCTCACGTCGATGATTTGGACATCTGGGGAGAATTTCACAGGGAGACCAGCAGGAACAATCGTTTCAATGGCAATCTCCGGCATATTTGGCTCAGGACCATCGGGGATAGAGTCCAAGTCAAACTCATTACCAAGAATCACGTTCAAAATCACTAATGCAGCAGGCTTGGATAACACCAAACTGTTCTCCTTGCAAAACGAGGCAGCAACACAATCGGGACAACCCCAGTTACAGGGACATTCTTCGACACGTTTCAGAGCATCCTTCAAGATCACATGGATGTTTTCAAATGCCTTGGTACAGAGACCCGAGCCATACTTTCCGCCTTTGGAATCATGGAAGATCAAACGAGCAGGTCTCTTACGAGACGTCTGCCTCTCAGCAAACTCCTTCTCCGGAGCCTTGCACTCAGTACGGATCTCATCAGCCCCACTCACAATCACCAATGGAAGCATACCCAGAATGGCATGCTGAGCAGCGTGAATACCACCAGCTGCATTCAGGTTCTTGTAGGTGATGATGTCCAAAGCACGAGAGGGGATATCAATCCAGAATCCTTTAGAGTTGATCACGACAGGAGGGTTGTGAACCTCAACAGCATCCAAAATACGCCCTTGCTTGTCAATCTTGAAAAACCCAAAGACAGTGATGGTTGTAACAATCTTGCCAAAATACACTGGCACATCAGTGCCCTCCAGGGAGCGCACCAACTCAATCATGGTCGGATCAACATCTGTGAAGTCTCTTTGGTTTGTTATCCAATCAACATCAACCCTCTCAACCTTGGCATAGTGCTCTTCAACGTTGAATTCACGGACCAAATATGGATAACCCTGATGAATGAAGATACCACCTTCGTACAATGTGAAACTCGTTCTTGAGGCTTCAATCTCTTCGATGACAATGTTCCGGTTGTTTGTGATATCAACAACGGCGTATTGGTCCTCCTCAATTCCTCTGATAGACACAAACTTCGAAGGCCATGGAAGGTACCTGTTAACAGTGTGGTATCCGTCAGCATCTTTATCAAGCTTCACCAATCCCTTCTCCAAGTTTGGGAAGTACCAGCTGTCTCTCTCTGGCACAATTGGCAGTTCAAAAGCAGCACACTGAAGGTGTCCTTCAAGCACCAAGATGTTGTCAAAGTCCAATACCAACTCTTGGAACTCCCTCTCTAGCAACTTTTCTGGATGCTTCATGTAGTGCTGATCAACAGGGGAGCCACTTCCAACAACCAAAGTCAAAGAGTCCTTGTTACGTCTTCCAGCTCTACCACTCTGTTGATGGAAGTTGGACAGACTGAGTGGGAATCCACACATAAGCACAGAGTCCAATCCACCGATATCAATACCAAGCTCCAAGGCATTTGTGGAAATGATGGCCGACAAGTTCCCATGGAACATCTCCTGCTCAATCTGACGACGGTCTGAGGCCGAGTAACCTCCACGATAACTCATCACCTGGGAGATCAAATCGGGCTGATTCAACTCCAAGAACCGATTTCGCACCTCCTTCATCAACAGTTCACACACACGTCTGACATAACAGAACGCGATAGTTCTCACATTGTTGAGTACGAGTTGTACCAGGATCTTTGCAGTTTCGGAGATGAAGTTCTCACGACCAGCAGCCATGTCTGCCGCGTTCACATATGGTGGATTCCAAACGACCATGTGCTTCTGACCAGCAGGAGAGCCATCTTCATGGACATGGACGATATCTGCAGTGTCAACACCGAATATGGCATTCATGTGCTTGATAGGATCCTTGAGTGTGGCGGAACATGAAATGAACTGGACACTGTTGTTTCCGAGGAACTCACACACGCGGCGAAGTCTGCGGATGACGAGAGACACGTGTGAGCCAAAGAGACCTTTGTAGATGTGCAGTTCATCAATGACAACATATTTCAAGTTGATTAGGAAGTGGCGCCATGACTGGTGGTTTGGCAGGATGGATGTATGGAGCATATCTGGGTTGGTGAAGATGACACGCGCGTTGTTCTTGATCTCGGCACGCTTGCTGGACTCAGTATCTCCATCAAATGTGTCAACAAGAGATTTGATTGACATCTTGTTCATGAGGTTCTGAAAGGATCGTTTCTGATCTTGAGCAAGTGCCTTTGTGGGGAAGATGTACATGGACGTTGTCTGAGGAACGTTCTCAAGTTGGTGCAAAACAGGGATCTGGTAGATGAGAGACTTACCAGATGAAGTCGATGTGGAGATAATGACATGCTCACCGTCGTGGATAGCATTGAGCGCCTGTGCTTGATGCGAATAGAAGCCTGGGATATCCAGTGCACTCCGAAGGTTGTCGCTCAGCTCAAATGACAGTTCTTCATACTGGGCTGGCCGTTCTGGAATGACAAAAGACCCTGCAATCTGGTTCTTGTAGTTTGTAGTCTTGATCCTTTCAATCATCACTGGAATTGGTGGTCGCTCTTCACCAGGCTCGAGACGCCTGTTTGCCACCATCTGCTCAATAGGATCGATGTAGCCTCTTCGTCTTGGAACAAACGCCTCTGCCTTCTCTCTCAGATGCCTCTCAGGATCGTCAATGCCATCCTTCTCACAGTTCTCCAGGAATGAGTTCACTGCGTTGGTAAACTTGCGTTCTCTCTTCTGAATCAGTCTTTTCATACTCTCTGGGTTGTAGGTTGGAACCTTCATCTCCGTATAGAACGTGCTCTTTGTCCTCGTCTTTGATGGATTTCCGTCAGTGAACTCAAACACCAGCACCTGTTCAGTAAGCTCCATGTCCCTGAGTGTGAACAAATCAAGCTCCTTCTGGACATGTCCCTTTCCCCAGTGGAACTCCTTGTGCTCTGTCATGAGCTGGTTCTCATCAACGTATTTGAACAGCACATCGTCGGGAAGAAGAACAACCAGCTTGGCAACATCATCAAGTGTGAGATCACGTCCAATGATCTTTTCAACTGGCTCCTTGAGTGTCTCAAACTTCGGCACGATGTGCTTACGGGACGTCAAGAAGGTAAAGAAGCTGTTGAGCCTGAAGTGGATCTTGGACAGCTCTTGGAATCCGTCAGACCAATGAGATTTCAGATCAGCGCTCGTGGCCCTCTTTGCAGTTTTCACAGCCGAGCTACCTTCATCAGCACCTTCATTTGGTCTTTTGGAAGCTTCCATGGCTTCTATTGTCGGTGCTAGAACATCTCAGTGGCGAAGGGAACTTGCGATTGTGCTCCCTTGATGGAGGTACGAACACCCGGACACCATGGAATTCAGTCGACTCTGCTGCTGCTGGCAGCCACTGCGCCAAACGAGAACCAGGAGCAGAAATAGCCCAATAACTTGCATTGATTCAGCAAAGCAACCATTTGCTAGACCATTGAACTTCAATATAGGTGAATGCACCGTGCACGAGTGACCACTGACGACAGACGAATGTTTATATTGCCGAGGTGGGTTGATCACACGAGTCTTAACGCCGGGTAACTCCGAAAATGATCAGCACCTTCTCGCGCGCACGCCTTCGGACTGCCTCTAAATTGAGAAGATTCCGCACCGTTTCTCTCTTCTGAGCAGTGGCCCAACAAAAGCAGATAACCAGCAGTCGATTGTAGGACCGTGTCATGAAAATACAGAGGCCACCAAACCGGAGATTGATCAACCTCTTGAAGAGTCTTCCTCTTGAAATCCTGGGCGAGGTCGTCACCAATCTTGACTGCCACTCCGTCAGGTGCCTTTTGGAAGCATCTCAACATGTTCGCCAGAATACCATTCTTCTGAGATCAAACCCGTTTCTCAGTAAGCGACCACTTTTCTTTGACGTTCCAGGGATTAGAACGAGAAATTTGAAAGGAGGTAAGTCTCTGGCCGCTTGCAGACGTAGGCACCTTATCAAACTCTGGGAGGTGAGATTTGACCTTGAAAGTATCCGAGAACAGGACCAGATTATACTGAAAGGATATAGGGATAACTTTGACCGTTTGTCCTTTATCTTCTTCCACGAGCCTGTGTGTCAAAAGATATCTCTGTCGACCATGGACTGTTTGGATCACCAGATGGGAGAGAATCGCCCCAAGAGACTATGTGAAAGCTCAAACAAACTCTCAGACGAGGAGCAGCAACAGCACAGAGTTGTAAGGACAAACTCTACGACACCCTTGACAACGCAAGAAGCCAAAACAGCGGTGTCTCTCGAAATCCGAACAACCAACTGCGTTCTGGAGAACCTAGACTGTCCAAATCTGGTGCGCCTTGTGATTAACTTCCAGTCGATTGAGGATAACATCATTCCGACTGTTCGAGGCATCAGGGCCCCAAAGCTTGATACGCTTATTATATCGTATCCAGGTCAGGTCCCATGTATCTACCAGATGGACGTGGGAAGAGAAAGTACATCTACCAAGAAGTACTTTGCCTTGCATGACATCCGAGGCTCCGATGTTAACGGCCTTCCTGTCATCAACAACTTTGCAGACACCAGCCAGTATACAGCCGCAGGAATGGACTGGTCCTTCACCAAGGTCTTCACCAGATTTGACATGTATGGAGTTCCATCAGCATTCATCCGCAAACTGGAGTTCGATAGTGCTAAAATTTTACACTGGAAGAACACAGTCATGTTCACACATAGCACATTCAAGGAATGGGAACACCAGAGATCAGCAGATACGTCCAAGACAGTCCCAGAGCTTAATTCCATCTCAATCAAGAATACTGTACCAAACGCAGTCCTTCCGTCTTTCTCGCCCCTGAAGGATTTAGGTCACATCACCCTCTATACTAGTGCACCTGGAGTCAAGCTGGGCGGCTTGCTCTATCATGTAAAGAGTACACCGTCCCGTCGTGAAGTTCTACCAAATCAGTTAGAGGTCTGCGAGATTGTTTGCTTCCTTCCAAAGGGTGATATTGGGGGCAATGGTCACATTACATTGTATGAGAACGACTTGAAGACGATTGAGAAATCACAATGCTTGAAGATGCTTAGGCTTCAGGGTTGCTACATTGGGAGATCAAATTCGCTCCTTGATCGCCCCCTCCAGCTGACACACCCTAGATCTCGGATGGAGGGTCTTGTTCTTCATCTGGTCAGACGACAGACACCTAAGTCTCTCAAGCAGCCGAGTAAGCTGAGACTGAACTTACTGAAGGATTTCACAAAAAAGATGAAATACTGTGCGGTAATTGGACAGATCCAAGGCCCGCTTCGGGGGTACACCCCATGGGAACATCTTGACTTTCGTTTCCCTGTGCGCTCCTATGGAGGAGTTGTCAACATGAGGATCAAAAGATCATCCTTCAAAGCAGTCACAATGGACAGCAAAGTGTTCGACTTCGAGAAGCTGTCAGAGAGCTGCTTAGAGCCTAAACAGGAATCCTTCAATATTATCAAACTGTGGCATGATGAGAGAGCAAATCCTGGCTCCAGTGGGTTGGTGAGGCCAGAATCCCCATGATAGTACAATATGATGATTACCCCGTGCTACTATATGTAGGACAAAACGATGATCGATGGAAGAGAACCTACGTATAATGCTCGCATCTCTGAGACGAGTGTACTAGTAGTATGAGGTGAAAGTATGATGAGCTATCTTGATCGTTCGTGAACGTTCGATCAGCTAAAAAGAACCACCAAGCAAAAGTCCAATACATAATATCGAAGGGTATAGAGTCTACAAGGGTATAAAGTCTACAAGAATATATATTTCCAGCCAAACGTCCAGCAAGCATGCCCACGTTTGTGATCCAGCTCTCAACCACAAAAGTAACTCAGTCCTTTGAACCTCATGCTCCGGGACTGAAGGGTGCTATCATCGGAGATCTCACTGCCACAGATCCCTGACCTTGAAAGTGGTAACATGGTCTTGAAAAGTAGCAAACTTGTCAAGCACGCTTCCACAAAAAGACATCTGTTGGTATGTTGTGTGCCGAGAATCCCCGGCTTTCCTTTGTTAGAGAGCAGGGCGCACCAAGGGCTGACGGATCCGAGCACGGGTCAGATGCACACATGCTATTGACATTGATCGTAGTGGGGTGACTGATAGGCTTTGACCAGAATGAGAGTGCACTTATCAACAGCTCTCGAAGTTTTATTCGCAGCTGTTAAAGTACAGAAAGTGTTCGAAACGAGATCGAGCGCATCCGCTCGCAGACGCTGTCACTCGAGGAGAGCCGGCCCAACGATCGATCCACATTACACCAGCTAGATGGAGAGCCTCATGGAGCGGCTTTCGAAGTACGATATCGACGAAAGGATTTTTCTATATTTGTAGCACAATTTTGCCGACGTGGCCGGATGTACGTGTCTTAATTAGCCCCGGGTAAATCCGAAAATGCATCATGTACGCGCACGCCTCCGAGGGACTGCCTCTAAATGAGAAGTTTTCACGCCGTTTCTCTCTTCTACTAACCTCACTGTGAAACGACCAGGCTGCAAATAACCAGCAATTGGCTATATCCTGTCGGTGTCACTATTATGAATACACCCAGAAGACCACAGCGGAGATTGATCAACCTCTTGAAGAGTCTTCCTCTTGAAATCCTGGGCGAGGTCGTCACCAAACTTGACTGCCACTCCGTCAGGTGCCTTTTGGAAGCATCTCAACATGTTCGCCAGAATACCATTCTTCTGAGATCAAACTTGCTTCTCAACAAGCGACCGCTTTTCTTTGACGTTCCAGGGATTAGAAGAAGGCCTGTGAAAGGAGTTAAGTCACTGGCCGCTTGCAGACGTCGGCACCTTATCAAACTCTGGGAGGTGAGACTTGACCCTAAAAATACCCGAGAGCAGGAGCTGATATTGAGCAACTATAGGGATAAATTTGACCGTTTGTCCTTCATCTTCTACCACGAAGCTGTATCCCAAAAGATATCTCTGTTGTCCATCGATTGCTTGGAGCACGAGATGGGAGAGAATCGCCCCAAGAGGCTATGTGAAAGCTCAAACGAGCTCTCAGACGAGGAGCAGCGACAGCACCGGGTTATCAGAACACATTCTACGACCCCTTTAACCACAGAAGAAGCCAGAACGGCAGTGTCTCTGGATATCAGAACAACCAGCTGCGTTCTGGAGAAGCTGGACTGTCCAAATCTGGTGCGCCTCGTGATCAACTTCCAGTCAATCGAGGGCAACAGCATTCCAACTGTCCGAGACATCACGGCTCCAAAGCTTGATTCACTAATTATATCGTATCCGGGTCAGGTCCCATGTATCTACCAGATGGACGTGGGAAGAGAAAGTACATCTACCAAGAAGTACTTTGCCTTGCATGACATCCGAGGCTCCGATGTTAACGGCCTTCCTGTCATCAACAACTTTGCAGACACCAGCCAGTATACAGCCGCAGGAATGGACTGGTCCTTCACCAAGGTCTTCACCAGATTTGACATGTATGGAGTTCCATCAGCATTCATCCTCAAACTGGAGTTCGATAGTGCTAGAATTTTACACTGGAAGAACACAGTCATGTTCACACATAGCACATTCAAAGAATGGGAACACCAGGGATCAGCTGATACCCGGCGCAAGACAGTTCCCAAACTCAATTCCATCTCAATCAAGAACACCGTACCAAACGCAGTCTTCCCATCCTTCCTGCCCCTGAAGGATTTAGGTCACATCGGCCTCTATACAACAGCGCCTGGAGTCAAGCTTGGTGGCTTGATCTATCATGCAAAGAGTACACCGTCCCGTCGTGAAGTTCTACCAAATCAGTTAGAGGTCTGCGAGATAATTTGCGCTCTTGCAAAGCGTGACATTGGTGGTAATGGTCACATTACATTGTATGAGAATGACTTGAAGACGATTGAGAAGTCACAATGCTTGCAGTCGCTTAGACTCAAGGGTTGCTACATTGGGAGATCAAATTCGCTCCTGGATCGAGCACTCCAGCTGTCCCACCCTAGATCTGAGATGGAAGCTCTTGTGCTCCTGTTGGTCAGACGTCAGACACCAAAGTCTCTAAAGCAGCCGAGTAAGCTGAGACTGAACTTACTGAAGGATTTTACAAAAAAGATCAAACACTTCGCCATGATTGGACAAGTCCAAGGCTCGCTTGAGGGGTACACTCCATGGGATCATCTTGACTTCCGTTTCCCTGTGCGCTCCTATGGCGAAGTCGTCAACATGAGAATCAAAAAAACATCCTTCAAAACAGTCATAATGGACAGCAAAGTGTTCGACTTTGAGAAACTGTCAGAGAGTGGCATAGAAAGACTGGAATCATCTAATATCACCAGGCTGTGGCATGATGAGAGAGCCAACCCTGGCTCCAGTGGCCTGGTGAGAGCAGAATCTCGATGAGACCATGCTGACTTTGTAGGTAATTGATACATGTACAAGAGTTAAGAGACATAAACCTAGCCATCAAAAGTTATAAACCAAACCAAACACAAACCTTTCCTATTCCCAGTCATCAACACATAGAAACGACTCATCCTCAAAGGAGTGAAGCCGTCACAAGTGGCTTGTCAATGACCAAGATGGCACCATTGTCCACAGTGGTCACAGATACAACCTTGAGCCACTCTTCTGAGCCACCGACAGCACAGACATAGTAGTCACCCTCGTCATTTACGAGCTTGATGTGCTTGCCATTCAAAGTCACCAACAGTGCACCTTTCTGGTTCTCAGCGTCCAAGGCCTCAAATGGAACAGTTCCATCAACCATGTGACTTTTGACAAAATCATCCACGTTGGCAGATATAACAGCAGCAACCTCCTCCTCTGGCTTGGAGTCATCTACTGGAGTAGGGAACTGCCATGGTTTCAGGCTCAATGTATCAATTCCTGAGTCTGTTGGGGCGAAAACCACGGTCTGGATCTTGCGGTTGTTGCACAACTGGGACACAGAGACGACATCACGGACGTATCCGGCGAACACACTGATGGCTTTGTTGGTGTTGATGCCTGATGTTAAAAGAGTTGGACCACGCTGAGGTTCTTCACCTTCAGGAATGTAGATTGGCATCGAATCAGCTTGGGATGGTGGTGCCTGGAAAAGAGGAGCCTGTAAACCAGAGCCTGAGTCGTCACGTTTGTCTTTGCCAGCAGAAAGCTCTGTCTTGAGGCCGATGAAGTCAAACACGTTCTTAGCTGTGGCGTCACGCTTGACCTTGCCGCCAGCAGCAATCTCGCCCTTGAGAGCGCTGAAGTCAAACACGTTCTTGGCTGTTGCTGTTGCTGAGAGAACTGCAAGTAGTGCAGCAGAAGAGAGCTTCATTTGTAGTTAAGTATTGTTCTCAGTCGAAACTTGCACTGAGTGGCGTTCAAGAAGGTTCTTCTATCGCGGGAGGGTTCTTTTTTAAGCACCTGACTCCACGTATTCCATATTGGGTAAATTACGGGTAAATCATCACATGATCAAATCTCAAGATCCGACTTGTTGATCTCCGGCAAACGCGCTCTTGAGCCATGACAGCCGAGGCCTCCGGCAATCAACTGTTCGAACGAATAACGCCTGGACACCACTTCAAACGGCCTCTGAGTTCTTTTGAGTCGTCGAGCTTCTCACAACTCGTCCCGAATTCCATCTTTTGCTCAATACAACACAGCCCAATTCCTAGTTGAGATGACGGACCACAAGATCTTCAACAAGGTAAGTACCGTTCAACTATGATCTGTGGTACACCAACGCTAACGAATCACTACAGGCTCGCTCCAGTGAGCTATCAGCCGAGCTGCAACAGCTTGACAAGAAGAAAAGTTCAGCTGTTAAGCGTAAAGCGGTCATGAAACGGATCATTGCCAACACAACAATGGGAAACCACGAGATGATCAACCTCTTTCCAGAGGTTTGCAAGCTCTTTGAGATACAGGACATAGAGATGAAGAGAATGTGTTATCACTACCTCAATATTTATGCGTTGGCAAAACCTGAGCTCTCTCTCAGCATCCTCCCAATTCTTCTAGGTGATGCTCGCTCCACAGACTCACCCATACTGGCTTCGTTGGCACTGAGAAACCTGACATCTATACCTATCAAGGAGTTTGTCAGAGAGTCTGTCAGACATGTCAAGGCATTGCTTCATTCTAAAGATGCGTTTTTGAGAAAGACAGCTTGTTTTTGTGTTGCAAGAATCTACGAGAAGGACCCACAGCTTGTCAGAGAAGAGGACCTGGTCCATGAGTTGTACCAAGCTCTTGGAGACAACAACCCCGCAGTTGTCGGAGCAGCACTAACGACAATCAACGACCTTGAAGAGAGAGGTAATGATGTTTCACTGAAGCTCAGCAAACAACAAGCAGTCAGCATTGCAGATCTTCTCCCAAGAACCGAAGAATGGGCACAACGAGCAATCCTCAATGGACTCCTCAGCTTCGTCCCACAGACACACGAAGACGCAGAGATCATGATTGACAAGACCATTCCACTGCTTCAACATACCAACTCTGCAGTGGTACTCAACGCATTCAAAGTACTACTCTACCTCATCAACTACGTCGACCGCATTGAGGAGTACATCACCAAGAAGCTTGCAACTTCACTCACATCCCTCCTCTCCAAGCCAGCTGAACTTCAATTCCTCGCCCTGAGAAACGTCATTCTGCTCATCCTTTCGAAACCACACCTCATTCGCTTTGACGTGACGGTGTTCTTCGTCGCTTACAACGACCCAATCTATGTCAAGGATACCAAGCTCGAGATCATCTACCTCCTCGCAAATGAGTCGAACCTTGACGTTGTCCTTACCGAGCTGGAAGAGTATGGAACCGATGTTGATGTCCAGATGTCGAGAAAGGCAGTCAGGGCGATTGGAAACTTGGCTGTCAAGCTCGATGCTGCAGCTAAGCCATGTGTTGATGTGCTGTTGACACTGGCAAGCTCTGGGATTGATTATGTGGTTCAGGAGGCAGTGATGGCAGTGAAGAATGTTCTGAGACGGTATGACACATTTGATCAGATTGTTCCTCAGATCTTGGAGTACAGTGACAGGGTTGAGGAGCCAGAGGCGAAGTCTGCGCTGATCTGGATTGTGGGACAGTACTGTCAACTTATTCCGAAGAGTGAATCTGTGTTAGCAGACTTGACGTATACCTTCTTGGAGGATCCATATGATGTTCAGCTAACATCATTAACGGCAGTGGCCAAACTGTTCTTGAGAAAGCCAGATGTTGGACAGACTCTGCTGTTGAAGTTGTTGAAGTGGGCCACTGAAGAGGTTGATCATCCAGATGTCAGAGACAGAGGGTTCTTCTATTGGAGGCTGTTGTCATCACAAGACAAGTATCCTGGAACAGCGAAGGAGATTATTGATGCTGATATCCCACCAATCTCGAGCGAGAATGAACGACTAGATCCTATGATTCTGGCGGAGCTGGAGCTCAACATTGGTAACTTGGCTACCGTGTACCTCAAACCGGTCAACCAGGTGTTCAGGCTTGCAAAGAGAAAGTACGTCTCTGACAGTCCAGCTCGGTCTGGTGTCACTGAACCAACAGCGACCTCATCTGGGGCAGGTGTACGGTCAAGCTTTGTGTCATCTTCAAGCTCAGCAGAGAGGTTCACTCCTCAAGAAAGACACATCGACGACTATGACGTTGCTGCTGTAAATGTCAAGACCGAGAAGAAACAATCTGGGCTCGGACGGAGATTGACGATGGGAAAGAGCTCCCTTTCGAGAAAGCTTTCGATCAGAGGGTTCAACTAAAGGCCGAGCTAGGAGCTTGGAACAATGGAGCTAAGAACGCTGGAGCTAAGAGCACTGGAGCTAAGAGCACTGGAGCTAAGAACTGGTACCATCTATCGGTGTTAAATACACGGAGTTTAGGCTTGTCAGGTTATGGAAAGACTCGGTATTAAGCGTGGAATCGGATGTTCAGTCGGTGTTTGCTCAAGAACAATAGCCGGATGTAAGATCGGGGGAGTCAGCCCTGCTGACGGACACACGGGCGGACAAGAAGCTGTCACGTAATTGATGATCTGTACGCGGAGTTAAAGTGACTAGTGAAATCACACGGAGTTATGGAGCAAACAAAGAGATGTGGATCTTGTGCTTAAACCCATTACAAGCTCACAAGTCTCGGTGTTAACAAGGATCACTCTCTCGGTGTTAGACATCAATGTAGTCCCGGGGTTTACCCCAGTGTTCTGAACTTCTTCTATAAAGAGTTATCTCCGTCATCTGGGGTTGGACTGATGAGTAGGCAAGCAATTACGATAGGCGTATAAAGAAAGCTCATGTTTATCACGCGTGTTAAACGATGCCAGATACAACATCAAAACAACAGCACAGCAACGGCATGCAACAGACCATCACCTGATACCAACCACCACCAACACATCAATCAAAGCACATACTTCACAGCCATCAAATCATCATATTCATTAAACGAGAGCCAACACCTTATCTCACGAACTTGCTCTCTCTCTGCTTCTTCACGTTCTGCTTGAGGTCCTCGACATCGGCCTGCGTAGCGTCATAAGCCAGGTTAGTGACCTGGTTGAATGGGTTCTCTGGAGACTTTTCGAACTCCTTGAAAGCAAGCTGCTTGACCTGCTGGAGTCTAAGACCTGGGTTCTCCTTTCTGAGCTCTGGGACCCTGTACTCCTCGAATGCGGCGAGCGCAGCCTTGAATCTTCTCTCTGGGTGTCTGTCAATATCCTTGTCCGACACAGCGCCAGACTTCTTGGTGAGCGAAAGAGCCTCAAGAGCATCGTCAATACCAGAAGCAGAGATCTCAGAGGTGGTAGGAAGGTCACTGAGGAAGTCGTCAATCTTGCCAGTTCTCTTAGCGGCAACCTTGGCGGCACCTCTGCCCTTAGCGGATGGCTTGGATGGGAGTGAGTCCTCTTCAGCCTTCAATGCAGCGTCCCTCTCAGCCTTCTTAGCAGCAGCTTCAGCCTTCTTGGCGGCAGCCTCTTCCTTCTTCTTGTTGCCCTTCTTGGAACCCTCATCCCAGTCAGCACTCTCAGCGGCTTCACGTCTGGAGTCCTCCTCTCCCTTTTTCTTGTTTGCCTGCTCGGCCTTGCGAGCGTTTCCTGCTGCCTTCTTTGTGTTCTCAGCACCCTTCTTTGCCATTGTAACTGATGTATATGAATTGCGAGGATGCTTCTCTGGTGTCTTTCTAGGCGTCAAACACACCCAAAAGTTGTCGACGTTGTGGTCTTTCGCGCTCTTTTGATCTTTTGGCAGGGTTTGCACAACCGTCAATCAACAGACGCCATTACCAGGAGCAACATCAGCCTCGCTTTGACTGCCGCTCTGACAAACGCAGCCTGCGACCAGGCTTTCCCCATACTTACCACGGAAAGAACGCCCTTGCGAAATCCCGCTACGAGCCGCCCGCTGTGTTGCCGTTAATTCGAATCCCAGCACCTTCGCAAGACCATCGCCTGCTGGCGCCCCCTTGAACCCGGAAGGAGCCCAGACCGCCACAATGAACAAGCAGCCCAAGTACTCGCCATCAAAGGCCCCACAGATATCTGTCAGTACCACAAGAGACATCCAGAGGCGAGTATGGATCCGCCGCCCTGAGGGAACACCTACAGCACTCTACGTCAAGGAGAACCAGATCGTGGACGACCTCAAGACGCTCATCGTCGACAAGTTCCCTACTACACTCGCGAAGATCTGCGACCCCTCTGACATCGTCATCAAGCTTGAGCTGTCTTCCTTGTCCCCCAGCATGTTCAGCTCACCTACAACCCCCGGCACACGCAAGTACCTGGCTCCGTTATCTACAAATCCGCTATCTCTGCCGTCCCCCAGCATGAACTCTCCCCTCTCACCAATCCCAATCTCAGCCACCAGCAGGTCTACACTCATCCAGCAGAGACCTCCAACGCACGAGTTCAACAACCTCTCGTTCAAGAGCGTGTCCCCGCCATCACATGCGCTCGAGGCTGATAAGTTGGTTTGGAGCATTCTCGATCAGTACTACCCCAACGGGATGAGTATTGATAACGCCTTCATCATTGAGGTCCCGAACCAGGTATATCAAGAAGGGCAAGATCTTCATCAGAGAACAAACTTCTCGCAGGAGACAATCACAGAGGACAAGGAGCAGAACTACCACAGCAGTAGACGAATGGGGTCTGTCCCAGGCCATTCTGGTCCATCTTCGTTGAGAAGCATCACACCGCAAGCACATCACAGAAGATCGCAGTCGAACCCACCAGAGCATTCATCCGCAGTGCTACTGCTACCATCATCCAGTACACCCGTCCTAGACAACGGTGATCATATAGCTCCAGCAGCCAGCATATCCATCCACGAGGCATCTGCACGAGACATCAACAGACCGAATACAGCAGACCGTACAATCTCACCAGGAACCACGACATTCGAACGTCATAATACAGCATCACCTTCATCCCGTTTGTCCAATGGCACAAGCACAATGGCCAAGGTCCTTCCAAGTGTCAGCGTCCTCATCGTCGAAGATAACCTTATCAACCTTCGAATCTTGTCTGCACATCTCCGTCGTCACAGAATCCATTATGATGTGGCCAAGAATGGCCAAGAAGCAATCGACAAGTGGCGCAAAGGTGGATTCCATCTCGTGCTAATGGACATTCAGCTCCCAGTGATGTCTGGTCTCGAGGCATCCAAGATGATTCGTCGTCTTGAGAAACTCAACCACATTGGCGTCTTCTCAAAATCGGACTTGCAGAACCTTCCACCACGAAAGGAGGAAGAGGTGCTTGATGTGAAAGTGTTCAGATCCCCAGTCATCATTGTGGCACTCACTGCCTCGAACCTGAAACAGG
Organism: Petasospora veronae; assembly: GCA_030563065.1. NCBI lineage: Eukaryota > Fungi > Ascomycota > Saccharomycetes > Phaffomycetales > Wickerhamomycetaceae > Petasospora > Petasospora veronae. The sequence goes on along the minus strand of JAKUBA010000020.1, from coordinate 4,974 downwards.
ACAAACAGCAGGCATTGGCTGCGGGTTGTAATGACTACTTGACCAAGCCGGTCAATCTGGATTGGTTGCTCAATAAGATCACAGAGTGGGGATGTATGCAGGCGTTGATTGACTTTGATGGATGGAAGTCAGGTGAGAGAATGACAAACATGTCAGCGGCATTGCCGTCTGCGACGAGGAAGGGATCGGGGAGAAGAGTGTTGTCAGGTGGATCACAGAGATCAGCTGAATAATGAATCATTGCCTTTTGTGTTGATCTTGATATGGAACGGTATATTCATTGTAATATGTATCATCGGATAGCCTACACCCAGATGCATTCCCTGGAACTATTTTTGTGTGCTCCACTATAATTTCTGGTGGAGTATGGTTGTTGATCAGTGTGTAAGCTCCCTACAATGAGACGGGAAGGCATGCCTTCTGGTTTAGAGGGAGTCCCTCACACAGCAATTATGGCACACGAAGTCACTCATGGACATGACTTATCCAAATTGCAATGAAATATAGCTGAAGAATTCCCTATTTGCAGTTGTTTACCACACTCTATGAATCAAAATCCGTCAATACAGCCCATCTCAGTCGGACTTGCACACAAAAGACCTTCACGATCGCCAATCGCCATATCCTATTCGGGAACTCCGGGCTTCTAAATCCGAGGGTCTTTTTGCTTCCTACGGCAAGAGCTCGAGTCGTTCATATGAATAAACGACAATAAACGGCCAAATATTATAGGACAGAACACAAGAATGATATGACATGATGTGCTCAATCCAGGCTATCCAACAGTGCAACTAACTAACTCAATATACCCATAGTTTGAGGATATAAATGGCATGGGCCGGGTTAATACATGTGCCAACCAGTCGTACAATTTTTATCTCCCTAATTTTTGACACCAATACATACGCAAACCATTATAACAAACTATATACGTCAGTGCATTCGGCAAGCAGCTCTCATTTGGTACTACTCATATCCCCACACCAGTGCTGTGGCAAAAGTTGCATGCAGGGTCTTTAATTGGCTGGCGGAGCAGACGTCGTGTAATTTTGATCCTCGGTACAATATTTTTTGGGGGTAGAATTTGAACGCTGACGTACATGATATATCTGATACGACCGTTATATATCCATGTTAAGCTGTGTGATAGATCTCCACTAGCTCAAGCTTCCAGCCTTCCGCCCACAATGTTTTACACCAACGACTGTATGTGTTGAGACATGCACTCCTCATGTGGTTCCGGACTGGTCGACGATGGGCTTATCATGTGACTGAATGATGCTACACATCTACAAGAGATCTGGAATGTAGGTGGCACGCTGTCACACTGTCAACAAGCTGTCTACGTCAGTTGCATTCACACAATTCACGAGACGACGTTGAGGACAACCCCACCAATATGGGAAGATCCTTGGACCTTTTAAGGCTACACTGAGAGTAGGACGTACGTCTTATACGACTTCCCAAGGCCAAACGTCCTCTGCACCATAAGCTAATTAAGTTCAAGCACTCCGACGCTACAGACGGCGAAAGCCACGTTCACACAAGTTGAGAGACATATAATTCAAATACTATACAAAACTCTGACCTCTAAGGGTAATGCAATACTATAGCCTTCATCAGGGACGATCAATCGAGCCAGACACAGATCATGCAGTCACCAAAAGCTCAAGAAGCAAGGGATCCCAGATCGTTTCTGGGTGAAGGCATCAAACCTTCTGAGCAGCAATATCACTAACATGGGAAGCACTTGAGCCTTTCTCAGCCATCAGATCAGCATTCTCAACAAAGTCACACTCAGCCTTGACATCATCGAATGCCTTGTCAGCAAGTAGCTGCTTCTCGGTTTTGTAAGTGGCCCATTTCTTAGCTGGGATTCCTGCGGCAAACATCTCATCAATCTCCTCGAAGGATCTGTGTGCTGGTTCTGGGAGATAGAAGTAGAAGATAACCACGGCGACGAAGCAGAAGCCAGTGAAGAGGTAGTTGATCTTGGATCCCATGTTACCTTGATCTGGGTTGAACATGTATGGAAGGACACAACCCCACATGGTGTTCAAGGCACTGCTGGCGAAGTTTCCGACAGACAATGTCTTTGCTCTGAGGAAGATGGAGGAGATCTCGTTACCCAAGACATATGGCACTGGACCGATTCCAATGTTATAGAAGAAGTTGTACATGACCATGAATGCAGAAGATACCTTCATGCCAACAATATTGGTCTTGTCCATACCAGTGGCAGAGATGATCAGGTTGCAGATAGTCAGGATGACCGTACCACCGAGCAGCATTTTGCGACGACCAACACGATCAATGATACAGAAGGAAGTGATAACACCACAAATAGAGAGTGCTTGTCCTGCACAGGTCAGTTGGAAAGATTGCTGTGTGTCGTACCCACCTAGCTGGAAATAGTAAGTTGAGTAAGAAACAACAAAGGAAGAACCCGAAAGGGACTGCAAGACGAAGCCGAAGACGACAATGAATGTACGTCTGATATCACTGCGTCTGAAACAGTCCATGTATGTTCCAGACTGGGCAGAGATGACCTTGGCCTCCTCAACAGTGACCGACATGAGTGCGTACTGTGCCTGGACGTCGGCCTCAGTGTCAAACATGGTACGAAGGTTCTTGATGGCTTCCTTTTTCATGCCCTTGGACAAGAGCCAGTATGGAGACTCAGGGATGAACATCTGGAGGCCGATTGAAGAAACTGCAAAGATCCACTGTGGGATAAAGATACCTCTGTATGCCATTCTGGTGGTGTATGTGGATGTAGTGTTGTTGATCAGGACACAAATGAATGGACCAAGAGACACAGAAAGGGCCAAACAAGTAGAAGAGAGACCTCTGAGTGCCATTGGAGAGATTTCAGAGATATATGTGGCACACACAGCAGCAATGGCACCAAGGGCAGAAGCATTCATGAACTTTCCAACAAAGAAAACTTTGATGTCAGTAGCAATGAACTCAACTGTGATCCAGGGAATGGAGAACAAGGAGGCAAGCATGAGGACTCTTCTTCTTCCAATCCTGTCCTGCAACCAGGACCCAGATAAGTAGGCAATGGAAATGACACCCTGAGGAGCAGCAGCCAGAGCAGACTGCCAAGCAGTATCCAAAACGTACGAACCCTCGAACTCGTGACCGAAATCCTCTCTGAACTGAGGAATAGCGACAATCATACCTCCAGCCATAGCCTCGTACCCCCAAAGGACCATTGTCCAAATAGCAACAAGTAAGTAGAAGACAACCTTTTTGTATCTCTTCACAGCCTGCCATCTGGTCAGCTCGTGTTCAACCTTCTGCTGTGCATGGGCAAGGGTTTCAATGTCTATATCGCCCAACTCATCGACGGACTCATCAGTGGAGTACTTTCTGAATTGGTCGAAAAAGGTGAATTGCAGACCCATCTTGAATGTCCGGACGTACTTGATTGAATGTACTGATTATAGGACGTCAACTTGATGAGAAGATCAATATTGAGATCTTGGTCTTCATTTATATGGGTACATGGCTCAACATGCCCCTCCAATATTATGGATATAGGCGGCTTAGGGTTGACCTACAGCTCTGGTCACTTCTCCACAACCTGTAAAGACCACCCGAAAAGCGGGGGATTTGCACAGCTAGGAATAACGTTGCAGCACCCCCAACGTCTAGATCAGTGTCAGATTGCAAGAGCGGGGTCGATGAGATTGGGTTTGTGTCAAATTGATTGAAGTGAGGAATCAAAACACTCGGCAACGTCTCTATAAAGACTAGCGCTCATTGTCAGGAGTTGTGATTTTCTAGGATGACTACGATCTGGGGAGTCAAGTGACCGGGACCCTGCTATCGAATCTCCGTAGCTGGGGCCGCACTTATGGATTGTGCTCTTGATATCATTGCCGATCACCCATATTGTAAGGATATCGAGGGGCTTAGGCGGCACATCTTCACTCCGGACTTGAATGGACCTCCTCTGGCAGCCGCCAAAGTTTGCTTGATCTTAGCTCGAAGAACACCGGAATCACTGTTCTATCGCGACCACATGACTAGTGTGGGGAAGTCTGTATTGTCTATTGTCATCATGACCCCACCTTCTTGCCACATATTCCTGGCGTTTGTAAGAGTGCTTGGCCTATCCTCATGGCCTCTAATTCTAATGACTTTCCGTAGATGATGCCGATCAAGCACCCAGCGGACAAGCTCCGGCTGAATTCAGATCTCCGGTGGGTGTTCTCCAGCTCTTGAAGTTTAGCCAACAATCAAGTTTCTCCACCTTTAATCCTTAGCTTCACAAAAGCTTTCTCAAAGTGATAATATAAACGGTACGATTGTGACGGCGATGATCCGTACCGACGAGTATGGTAGTCCGGTAGCACGCGCGATCGGCTCATATCAGCTGCGCGTTCCAGCGTCACATGAACTCATGAACATTTTTTGAGTTTCACAATTACATGCGACAATATCAGTAGTACGTACTATCAGCAGACAGTATACGCCTTAGGAATAGTCGAAGTATGATCAAACGTGGCAGCGAATGCTGCCTGGGTGACAGGTGTAGTAACATATTTGTAGGCAGCAGTCTCAACATTAGTATTAGCTGCACCTGCAGCAGGCACCGGTGCGTATAGTGAGCTTGTCTTACTTTGGGCCGACTCAGCTACTAGCTTCATGGTCTTTCACGTACTCCATCTATAGCTAAAACTCACCTACTCGCTTCGATCATCAAATGTCGATCGCTAGTGTGCCATGCCAGTACGCTCTCAATTGTGTTGGTCTGTAGGTATGTTCTGACAATAAATGCTTTTGCTCGGATACTAGCGTCACAACATCCCAACTCAGATGAAATTCTCTATCTCCTTAACAGTGAAACGTCAAGTTCCTGAAGTGTGAAGAACGCTCGCTATCTCCTTCCGATCAGAATCAATCGCTATCTCCTTCCGTTTGGTATCACCCCGCAGAGGTGGCTGGTTACCCTTTGTTTAC